>DF242913.1:0-48372 GCA_000507305.1 Breviolum minutum Mf 1.05b.01 | reverse complement strand
CAAAATGTGTAGATTGCACAGACCATTTGGCAAGCAAGATTAAGACACTGTAAGGATTTTCTTCCACGGTACTTCTTAGGGAGTTGCCCCATACTTTCACCCTCTGATTTTCCAGGATTGATAGATTTGGGTGAGTAGACTACACCGATAGAGATCATGTAATGATATAGGCACACTATCATATACTATAATGATAAGATGCATAAATTATGATATACCATTATTGCATTGAAGTATTTGATATTTGTTTCTCATTATCATCATAATTCATCATATCTTTAGGTGAGGTAAGGGTGAGGTGTTCATTTCTTTATCCAGTTCGGCAGGTCTTAGATATTGATCCTCGTTGGGCTTCAGCCCTGTGTCGCCTACCAGCGCCCCGCTGGCAGCGGACTGAAGCGGTGCCTTCAGTGGTGCCGTTGTGTTATGATGCCGAGTGGATGGCTTTACAAAAGGCACCAGAGACGGTCTGGCATGTTGTGGGAAAAGGGGGTGGCAAATGAGAGATTCTGAAGCTATGAATTGAAAGATGATGAAAGGGGAAATCAAAAGAAAGGGACTATAGACAGACAGCGTGGCTCCCCATTCATACTCATTATATATATATATACTGTAATGGATTTTTAGACATTTCTAGTTGGAAATTTTTTGCAGTGTGGCTGGTCCCTTGGATGCCTTGAGCAGGTCAACCATCAGCACCTCGGAAGTGCACCATTCAGACTGACCAAGTTTGAAAAATCAATCCTTGGAAAGAGGTTGGGACATTCCAGTCAGCATCCAGTCAACAAGTATCTTAATTATATATAGTCGTTTTACATGTTTAAATATCTCTTAATTTCGTTTAAAAAAAAACGTGTAGGACAGGATGTGTCTTGCGGAATTGTTCGAACCATCATTATGAAACTGTACATTTTGACCATTGGTTCTTGTGATTTGTGGATCCGCCGGAGTTTTCGAGGAATATATCCTTTTCGTGGCATCCTGAAAAAGCTCGAGTTGCAGCACCATCGAAGGCGAAACCGCTGTTGATTATCATGAATCATTGATTCATGTCACGTGTGGCACCCATGCCCTGGTTTGGGTTCAGGGGATTCAATGTTGAACCTGCCATTGGGGCATCTCGGGCTAAGGCTTGCTGCCCATATCACCTTGGAAAGATTTGGTATGATTTGGTATGGTAGATTTGTGCAACTCCCATGGGTGTATGATGGCCACTAAGCCCTATCATACTTCTGGCATCTTCTAGCCTTGTAGATACTTTACCTGGGAATTGCCACTATCCACTTTCGTTATCTTTCTCCTTCCAAATTCTGTCCCCCAAAAGACTGACCCTGGTGGACACCAGGAGGACATCCGATGGATCAAGGAGCGGTTGAAGTCGATTTGCGGTGTGCGGCCCCGTCCGCATGGTGGTCGTCATCCCAATTTGACACCCACCAAGTTGCGGAAGAGTCGTGGTGCTGGAAGGCCAACAGCATGTTTCAGTTTGCATGTCACATCTTGACATCCTTTTAAAGATTCAAAAAACCTCATCCACACTGACATCTCATTTGTTTTCAATGTACTTTTCAGAAAACAGTACATGGTATGTTGATATTTGGATCAATTCATGTTGATTCTCGTTTTATCAAATTGTTTTTGGCGTAGAGTCAATTGCTAATTTTGACTGCAGGCAGACCTTCCAGAAGTTTTCCACGCTGCAGCTGCGGGAACTCTTTGCCTCTTGGTGGAAAGCATGATTTGAAAAATCTGCTGCATTGAAAATAAGCTCCACCTTGTGAAACGCTATACGTCACGGTGTGCATGCAAAAAAATGAAAAGGATCTATACACAAGTGAACTAAAACTTATGTATGTGCGGGCGGTACCCCTTCCCAGGAACAGTCAGCATCATGATTCAGACTTTTTAAGTTTGGATTTAGGGGATCCCATATGAGGATCGGCATCAACCTTCACTTGCCACTATTGTGGGGAAATTCCTCAGCTTCATTGCCACTGCCAACTGTGACGCCAGGAGATTCGTGGCATGAATTTTCCAGGGCATTTGGATAAAGCCTCAATGATCCATCATTTGGAAGAGTTTGACGCCTTACATGGAGGAGAAGACCGTTTTTCCAAGGACTCGAGCAAAGTTTTTGTTCGGCTGCACCAGCATCACATGTATACTGTATAGCCGAATGATCATATTTTCCCCTTGAGACGCTTGTAGGCAGTGAGAGGTGGTGATGTGGGGGTAATCCTTATAGACCTTCACAAAAAGTATCGGAGGAAACTGGCATGCTGCATGAGAGAAGCAAATTTGGTATGATTCGATTCTCCTTTGGACAATGGATGGTATTTGGGTGAATGCTAGCGACCTCAAATGACCTCACCCAAGAGCTAGTAAAGTAAGAGGGATCTCCTCAAAAATGCCATTGGTTCCGGAATCAGGTGAGATTGTTGTATGATTGTTGCAATTCATCCAGAACTGTGCCTTTTATAGGTTATAGGCACCTTGGCAGATACTGAATTATATGGGAAGGTCACAGAACAGTCCAATTTGGTTTCAGCCACCGAGACAGGATCCGGAAGAATGCTATCCTATACCAACAGGGTTCCTATCGACTCCCTCTGCGCAGCAGCTTGGTTGGATGTAGAGTCACCACCGGGGGTTCGAGGCAACAAAGCAACAGAAGCAATAGAGAATGTTTGCAATGTCTTCGTACATACCGGTATGCAGAATATATGTTAACCTATGTGAATTTACGATAAATTACATAGAAAATATAGTCTAAGAGAGAGATATTAGACTATATGATAATATGCATATATAGTAATTCATTTGTGTGCATTTCTGCTCGTCTAATCCTGTAGATGCATGAGTATATACAGTATATATTTATATACAATATATATGTATATATATATACACATATGTTTCAGAAATCATGAATCTAAGCATTGCTTCATTGTTTGGATCCGATGACTTTCGATTTTAATTTGAAGATGAATATACATTTTGCTAACAACTCTTGGTTGAAAATTGTCCGACCAAAAGCGTTTTACTTGTGATCTTGGAACAGCTTGCACGAGTAACTTTGTTCGAGTTTGTTTGTGTTGAGTCCGTGGTGAAAGCAATTGAGGCGTGGTAAGATTCTCGAGATGTTGGAGCTGCCGGACATTTGGAAGGACCAAAGTCAGATTCCGTCACCAACTTCCTTTTGTGCAAGTGCTGAGTGCTGATTTCCTTCGCCCCAGAAATTCAAGTCACTTAAGACCTACATCGATTTGTTCCTCTCTTTTCTCTTACAAATTTCAGAAGTCAAAGGACCAAGCCACACTTTCATATTTTTCATGGCTGAAGATGTTTTGTAATGCCGCAATGTAATATCCACAAGTATATAGCTAAGTAGCTGATGTGATGTGTTGCAAAGATGGAAAGCCTTGGGGGGAAACGTAATGCTATATCTCATGGATACAATAGAAATTCTTAAAGTCACCTTAGGGCCCTAAGGAGTCCAACAAAACCACGGAAGGACCAGGAAGAGCACCGCCGTCAGCTGCTGCGTGCAGCATCTGGGGCAGATGTAGTGACCTATGACCCCTTCAGTGAAGCACCAGATCCATGGCACTTGAGTTAGGCAGAAACTTGTAATATTACATCATAGAAGACAAAATCGTATACGGGCACTTCGCAGATTCGCACATCATACCACTTCAACAAGCGTCCTTACAATATTTCATGACATGATGTTCAGTGGAGACCCGCAAGCAGTTGAAAAAGATGTTGCGCAAGCAATCAAAGCAACGGTGCCGCTCTCTGCCCGGAAAGATATATTCCAAACAAAGTTGCTCCTTTCGGCCGCTGGGGCTGTTGACGGGTCGAAAGTACAAGCAAAGCGGAGTAAGCCTCAAGTGGAAACTTTTTCAAGAGGCAACGCCTACAATGAGCTTATATACCAGCAAAAGTGTTCTAAACACGAAGCACAGATGTCTTCATATTAGTCTTCAAGATTTGAAATCTTCCATTGATTGCTACTGCTACAGCATTCCAAGTTTGCCCCATTCACGGATTTTGTTGACTTGACTTTTGATGACAAGATGTGATCCAACCAAACTTCACAAGCCAAGGACCCTTTGCTAGAGAATCCAGCAGGTGGGAAATTTCTTCAGGGTTGAGAGTTGAGGCCCAAGGATATGATCTACTCAAACCCTTGGCGACTTGCTAGATAGGAAAAACTTGGCTGAACAAAACGTTGCCCAGTACCACATTGCACCACAGGCAAAGCAGATGCTGACGAAACTGATCCAGGTGCAAAGATCGGTCTGTAGGAAAGATATACTCAGAAGTTACTTTGTTATGTGAAACACATGGAAAGATCATGAGAAACACACAGAAACATGATGAATATTGTAATATTGATACAGATGTGGTGATTGTACCTCATGATTCCTATTCAAATTCACTGAAATGCCATGCTTTTGACCCTCGCAGGTGCCATTACGGGTCGTTCACCTTCACCAAGTACACCCACGGAGGAGGATGATGTGACGGCTCCCAAGGTCATTTCGACCAGCCGTGAAGGACCTGAAGCACCGCTCCAAGAACCAGAGCCGGAACCGCGTAAAGATGAGGGTGCTGTGAACAATGTCAATGATATGAATGGTGCAAGTGAGGCAATGAAGCATTTCTTAGAGATGGGATTGGAAGGAGATGAGGATGAGATTAGTGGCCAGGATCTTAAAGATCCTGAAGTTGAGATACCAGAAACTCAAGTGGAAGAAGTTGCCTTACCATCAGAAGACTTGGCAATGGAGGATAATGAAGAGGCTGAGCATCTTGCCTTGGCAGATGACTTGGCAAAGTTGGAAGCTGAAATTGCATTAGCAGAGCAGTTGCTTAATCCCTGTCCTCAAGATCCTGAAGAACCGGAACCAGCTGCAGAGTTATTGGGTTCAGTACCAATGGTATCTTGTCAGAGCTTAACTTGTTGAAAGTTGGGTTTTCTTTACTTGGGATTTGAGATGACTGAACAATGATGAACATATGTAGGTGGTATGAGATGTATACACAAACCATCATGTGCTGTAGTTGATATTACTATTGTCTATCCAAAACATCAGGTTGACAACAGACCTGCTATTCCTTGACAGGCTGTCATGTCGGCCGTTGCGACTGTTTCAGTCAAGGTACCCGTGACCTTGGAATCCGACGAGCAGCCAGTGATTTCTGTCCCTTGCATTGCAGAGATTTCAGGGAGGTGGAACAGAAAGTCAGGTGATTTGATGATATGTCATCAAGATATATTAAGATTATTTCATTTATGAACATCAATGCCATGATGTTTGATCATTTGGTGCTTATGTATTTGACCAAGATATATTTGACATGATATCAGACTCTGGTTACTATGCCATGTTCATCTACGTCTTCCCGGCATGATCGCAACATCAATCACCTCGTAAGGTGAATCTGGAACCCACCGCCGAAGAAGCAGCGGAGCTTTTGGCCGCGGCAGTGATGGGATTAAACGATCCGGAGGTCAGGTGGTCGAATGTTGGACCTGGAGTTTCCACCCAAATTTCCCAGATTTTCTCAGCAGACTCCTCCAAACTAACGGTAAAAAAGTTGAAGAAAATGAATGAAGATGAGGTTTCCTTGCAATTTTTGGGGTGGTTATGCAGGTTCCTTTCGTTTTGGGGTGTTTGTTTCAAGAATTTGAGTAGGAATGCTGTTAACGTATATTTTCAGGGAGCGGTACAAGAACCCTTGAAGTTGATACATTTCAAGGGTGGTCGCAACCTGCTAGCCGAAAATCATCACTTTGAGCCCCCGCGACTTTTTTTGGGGGGAAAATGATTCACAAATTCATGATGTTTCTTTGACATTTACAATTGCGGATGTGTGCAAACAGTTGTAAACATGAAACGCTGTAGGCCAATCAGATTTCAAACCGACATCAGCTTCACCTTACTCAGAATCCTTAATGACACGTGGGCTCAATGCTACGGAATGATATGGAATGTAGCTGTTGCATTTCACCACCAGATTCTGCATTGGTGCCCTGGCTCAACAAGGTCCCAGCGCATCAGGCTTTGTACAAAATATTGTGGTCACTTCTGAGTGGTGCCAAGATGTGTTTAAATCTCTCTATATATATATATGTATATATATATATATATGTATGGGGGTTTCCTAAAATGGTGGTACCAAACAACCCTTGGTTTTCCTTCTGAAAAATGATCATTTTGGGGTGTTTTGGGTTTTGGGGGTACCACCATTGAAGGAAACACCCACACTGCTGGGCTTCATGAGGAGCCTGAAGATCCTGAGGAGGAGGTGCCAATATGCAGTTTGTGTGCAGCGAGCCCGATTGTTACATACGTTACATATGTCCAAATAGCATGGTTTCTACTGGTGGAAATGTTGATAATGTTGACTGTGCTACAGATTGGTTTGTTTTGTTACAAGTGTTGAAGAAAAGGTACTACGTGGTATTAAACCCGGTATTACAATGCATACAGATTTTTTTAGAAAAAGATCACCAGATCACCAGTTCACATCATAGTCCTAATCTTCCACAGGACATTGATGGAGGTGAGGTCCAACTCGACTGCGGCCCAGAGCATTTGTTGGACCTTGCAGAGGTGCCAAATGATGCCAATGGGGTAAAGGTTGGGGCACATTGATTTCCAAACCATTCCAAACCCTTCAAGGGTGGAAATGTTGGGTTCCTTCATGTCAATGTATATTTTATATGTTTTTGTTTACGCAATCTTTGTATGAATATTTTACCGAACAAGTTCGTGCGTATTGTATTTTATAATATTTCATATGTATTTGGGTGATTCATTGTATTTTAGAATATTTCATATGTATTTCATATATCATATTTGGGGCAGACATGTGATAGAAGATTGTTGCCCATGCCCCACAGGCAGTAGATGAGCATTTGGGTGATGCCAGCACTGTGGCAGACTGGACCACACCTGGCGGAACTGAGGCAACTGCCAAAACTGAGTGTCGTTTTATTTATGTTTATATCGAATGTATCTAAAATTTGTATGGGGCATCAACAATGCATATGAAGTCACGTTAGGTGTACCAAAATATTGTTGTAGAAATTGTATATTGAGCAATAATGATTATCACATATTATCGACATTGTTGTTAAAGACAGCCCCCCATGTTTAAGTTTTCCAATGAGATAGTTTCATGTCTTAAGATGCCAGGCCACAGGTTTTGCGGCCTTAGCCTTGGCTTTGGAAGAAGCAGATCGACGCCTGGCAGAAGCGGTTGTTTCATGAAGATGTTTTTGCAAAATCCGAATGACAGTATGGTATCATGGATGGTATCATGTTGATTTTCCAGCATCAGCACAGATTTTGATTTTTATCCGACCACCGAACTCCAATTTGCCAAGGCGAAGAAGCCGAATCTTTGGCTTTGCAAGTTGATGTGCCACGAGCGAAACTCGGCCAGATTGGCTGGCAAACAGTGTTTAATTCCCATAGGATCCATGGGATTGGTATATTTACCTACATTTGGATACATTTCGTTGATTTTTATGGTAAATGTAAGTAAATATACCATACATGGATCCCATGGGATTGGATGTGGTTTGCATCAAAACATATCGAAATTCAATCTGTTTGTTTGATGTGTTCACCTTATATACCTGGTATAGACTGCTTTAGACTACCGGTATATACCTTCAACTTCCTCTTCAGGCCTCGCAAACGCCGACGTTTCTGAGCCATGACAACTGCCGAAATGGTCAACAACGTGGTCATTCAAAAGAACCCTTGATGAAGGTGATCCAGTGGCTATGGTCGAAGATGGGCAAGACAGGTCCCTTCATGCTGCTTTACTACGTCAAGGTCCACAACTGAAGGGATCCAAATGTTGATGTTATATCATGAACCCAGGTACAGCGAAGAACAGGGACAAAAATGATGTGCCTTGCTGCAGTGCATATGATAAATGGAGGCACCCGGCAGTTGCCATCTTCACTCCCTAAACTATGTTCTGCAACCCTGTTCGATGCAAAAAAAAAACAAAACAAAAATCGTGCTTGGAATACCAGTTTCTAAATCCTGTATTTTCCCAACATGTTTCCTGTTGCCATAGAAGTTGCATTCATGTTTTCTTCGGTGTGATGACCATACCCGTCGCCATGCCATTGGAACCTAAAGTTGCTGAACCTCAATTTTTTATAATTCTTTTTTACTGTACTCTAGAAGTGTAACAGTATAAGTTTAAGTACTTCTTTACCAAGTTTTTCAAGCGCCCATGTTTGTGATTTTTGGAAGATTTGAAGATGACGGAATACTATTCCAAAAGGTCGTTTAGAAAAAGGTCAATGTATGCCAGAATAATTTGATATGATTCCTGAGTATTTTGACAGTGGGATACTCAGATGGTACCGCATGTACTTTAAAGAAACGTAGCAGTCGAAAAGATCGATCATCCCGACCCTTAGCAATGGAATGCTAATGATCGTTATAATATTGCAATAAGGACGACATAATATTTGACACAATAGCAACCATCACCAAATAACAAGCAACAGCGAGATCACCATCAGCATTCTCTCTCTTCCACAGAACACAACTCCAACGTCGCATGAAGGACCCAATGGACCCATTTGACCCCTGACTTTGACCCAGGCAACACAGAGATTCCTAGCCGGCAACGGTTTGGGCCTTAAATGATTCAGATCCTACAACCAATCGTGACAACCAGGTTTCCATTAAGGACCTAGAGGATCTTTATTAGAACCTTTCGCTTTCCACTGGAATGATGGTAGTGATGATTCAAATGAGCATACATGACATGAACCAGCTAATAACAAGTAATTGGAGGAGTGATGTATAATGCATCATGTTATCAGCTCGCTTTACGACAGATATGTGTTTGACATGTTTGACGGGTTGACATGTGGTACCGATGCTCCACATTTCGACGAACCTCCGTAGGTCTACTTCTGCTGCATCACAGCCTCATGCGGAAGAGGTGCACCTGGATGAATCATCTCCCGTTTGGGGATTTTTGATTTTTGGCCCCTGGGTAAGAAATTCCCCCTATGGAACTTCATAGGTTGCTACTGCAGATAGGACTGCCAGAACACCCACGGACATCGCTTGCAAGATCTTGCAAAGCTTGGTTGAAACTAGATGATTCAAGTCAGACTTCAGTTGTGGCAAAAGTTGCTACAGATTCATTTGTTGATGTCCCATGATGACCTGACCTTCCCTGCAACCGCACAATAAATGCCAGGTCGAAGTGGGTGAAGCCTCCAGACAGGAGAGATGAACTGTGATCATCAACCATGCAACTTGTTAATTACACTATATAAATGTGACCATATGTGACCATATGTGGCCACTCCAGGATACTGGAACAGCACGTGGGGCAACCCAGTGCACCTCTGTTTTTTCCCAAGGGTTCAGCAACCCAACGCCCGCGATTTGTGATTCCCCGCTTCAGGTTCAAGCTCATCTCCGCTGCTCGGCTGGTCATGGGCAGTTTTGGGGGGCCGATACCGGATTGCTTCACTCATCAGTGATGTTAATGAATCCAGTTTGGATGATGCACATCCCTACTAAAGGGGGAGCCAAGAGGGGCTGGAATTCCCAAAATGAGTAAATCATTTGGTAGTTCGATTTTTGGGTTGGATTTTTGGAAGATCTTCATTTGACCCCATGTGACTTAGAATAGTTTCTGCCACCACGCCTACTGCCTCTATAGTGTTTCTTCTCGGAGTGCTTATGATTTTGTGAAAAAGACCAGCTACAATTCGTTCATCAGCCTTTTTGTTATCATTGTTCCACATGTGTTCATTTGATACTTAGTTCTGCTTTTGTTTTTCTCATTTTCGTGTATATTCCTCTGAATATGACCCCTCACCGACCTGGATGACCATCGCGGAGGTTTGACCTCAGACCAGGGTTGCGAGTGAGACTCCAAGGTTGGTTAGCTGAAAGGAGTTGGCAAAATGATGAGTACAATGAGAAGGAGAGAGAGAAGGGCATGATGAGCATGTGACATCAGCAGTGCCAGGCTTGGAACGACGAGCCGAGTTGAATGGAAGCCAAGGACAACTCTCGGTGGGGTGCCTCAACAGTAGCTCAGTGGTGGTGACTCATCGAACTCAGAACTGGAGGTCAAAATCATTCAAGATGAGGGAAAAACATGGAAAAACAGACAATCATGGCTCACTGTATCACAAAATAAAGACACTCGTATGGCACTCGTTTTTTTTCGCCTTTAAGTGAAGCACCGGGTTTTTCCCTTATCACTTGCAACATGTCATGGGATCCATGTATGCGGAGATTGGAGGGAATCCCATTGGAGTAATTTCTACCACTTTGCAGATGCTTGGCTCCAAGAAAAGGGTTACTGATGCCATGGCAATTGCTGCGCTTTGGTCGCATCCTTTGATTTGGTGGCAAGATGTTTCAATCTCAAATTGGGGTTCCCATGTTCTTTTTGAGTGGTGTATGAACGGGATTTGTAAGGTTGTCCATACTTGTCCTACAAGATCAACAAGAGTATTTTGAAGGAAGGGATTTTGTTTGGCTGCCAGACAATTATTGGCTCTCATTCTGATGACCTGTTTTTGCAATAAAAAAATATAAAAAACATATCAAAACAACCTTAAAGACCACTAAATGAACAAGGACCTGCATTTTGTGAAGTTCCATACAGTTCCACATGATTTTCCCATAGTTTTATTTAAGTTGTTTCTGTCCCTTTTAGATTGGCTTGATTTTGCCAGACATTTTTTCTCTTCAGGTAACTTTTCATCCTGGGAGCGCTGTTCAAGTGCTCTCCAAATCGAGTGGCGACTCTTGCCCTCTTTGAAGTGGGAGAGGTGTGGGTTTTTTACATGTGACAAACACGACCTTCTACTGGCCCTACAGAGCCCTTGTACATAGTACGTATTGTACTATGTCACATCTGAAAATAAAGTAGCCTATATGACTATTGACTGGTTTGATCTAATAAAAGTGGAAAATGAGTTCCTTCATTACATGTATGGCTTCCTTTCAACAAGAAGGTCATTTGCCACTGAAACATGCTTGATGGAGGGTAAAGGCAGGATGCTCCTCAAATGGTATCTAGGGTTTAGCCCAAATGGGAGTCATGAAAGATGAGGATTTCAGGCAATACACTCCCCAAACAGAGTTTCCACGAAAGAGCAGCTGGAAGATTGTGTTCCTAACTGTTTTGCAATTTGCCTTTCTCCGAGTCGTGGGTTGATGCGATTGTTCATCAAGTGCTGGCGGACCAGGCAGTTTGGGTCAGGTCGCTGGGTGCTGCATTTGGGCCAAGCGGCCAAATCATTTCTGGAGAACATGAGGTGATTGTGATATATTGTGGTGTCCCTGAAATGGAGGGTTTCTATAAGCAAGACCCGTTCCCGTACTGAGTTTCCAGCTTAGTTAGTGTGTGTCGACATATGGCTGTAAACAATAACTGACGCGCGCGCACACAAACTGGGAAACTTTTTTTGGCCCAAACATTGAGGACGCCTGGGTGGATTTTTGTTGAATCCAGTTGAGGTATGGAAATGCACAGAAAGTGATTCCATTGGAGTGGCTTCGACAAAACTATGGCGGTAGGCTGGCGTGGGGCAGATAGAATTTGATTGTTGAGGTTGCTGATAGTGATAGTTAGTAGATAATGATTTTGTGTACAATATAATATACAAACGTGTGATTCTGCGTGTGTGGAAGTGTGGAACATCTCAAAAGATGTAAGACTTGCATGTTGAATTGAATCCGTGAGATCATGGTAGCAGTTTTCAAAATTCCATTTCAACAGCGAAGGATCTTTGTGGTGAGGTTCCTGCAGGTTCAGCGTAGCCGAGGCTTCAGTCTACAACACTCCGAAGAAAGGCAACAGTCGTTCAGCCAACTTGGGCCCCTGGAGAACGAGTGCGGGTGTTGCTTGATTCAAGTGTTAAGATGTTACCGTGATTTTTTATCTTTTTGTTTGCTGTTGTCAGTGATTCCATGGGTCAAGTCTTCGTATGTTCCATGGGAGCCATGTTTTGCTCCAAAGGCCACTACCCCTCAGCCTTTATTTTAAAAGCAAAAAACATATGTCTACATCTGAATGCTTTTATACTCTATATATTTGGAAGTCAGATAACATCACCATCATGCAAACTTTGAAAACAACCTAGAATTCCATCTTCTGTTTTTTTTCCCCATTTTTCTTGTCCACATAAAACAGCTGCGGGGTTCAGTTACAACCCCTGTCTTCAATGCCAGCCAAGGTATTCCAAGAGTCAACAACTCTGGATCTCCGGCGTGGTTCGGGAGATTTGGCCTGATGGCTCGGTACACGTGCAATATGAAAATCAGTGTCTTGGATCCCCTCGTGGAGTAACTGGGGAGGGGAGTTTGGTGTTTTGGGGGTTTCGCCCCTTTAAAGGTGAAAGGAAAATGAAGTTCAAAGGGATGAAAATGAAATGTTTGTGAAGGTAGGAGGTTCAGTTTGATAGTTTTATATAGTTTTTGTATATTTTTTGGGTTTTAGGATTGCTTTGCATATGTTAGGATTTTAAGTCTTTAAAATTTGCATGTTTGAGGGTTAATGGCGAGCACCACCTGCCACCGAGGCAGTTGTACAAAGTTATTGCGCCGGAGAAGCTTGGCACGGCGTTCTTGTTGAGAGGTTTTTGGATAGCTGCAAGAGGATCCTATGTATAAAATTACTATTAATGACTCAACTATTATTTGCTTGTCAATAAATACTGCACTAATATGTTATTCATGCATATACTTGTGAAGACTCGGTTGGAATGCAGACTAGATGGAAATTTAACTCATTGTGACATGTAAGTAGGTGACAAACATCACCGTTTTCAAAAAAAAACAGTTGTCCCCCTATTTCAGATTCTCCTTCTCACATGGCCCCTTCCAAGGCTCCAGGAAACATTGCTTCGACGTTTGGATGCGACAATGATGACAGTGACAGAAGAGCGCCAAGCGGCAGATCATCGCCTAGCCGAGCTGGCACATGAGTCTGAATGTTTGAAAGCCACCATTGCCAAGCAACAGGAACAGATCAATGCTTTGCTGAATCAAAAGGTCGAAGTTTTGGAAGATCCAAAACCTCCAACTCCTACAGTTGATCTTCAAGACAATCAACTGGGAAAAAATCAAGAAGTTGATGCAGAAAATTGGACATGTTTACACTGCACTTTTCAAAACATTCATCAGCTCGAAGAGTGCGAAATGTGTGGTGCTGCCAGGGCCTCACCCTCGAAACGCCGTAAGGTTATGGCATCAGTAGTGGAGGGGCCCTTGAAGGAGATGCCTGAGGGGCCCAAGGAGTTTTTACGACAAGCTACCAAAGTGGTGGAAGCCAATCTGATGGCTTCCCAGGAGTGTTCACAGGAGAAAAGACAAGAACATGAAGCGGAGATTTTTGAAGTTCCTTTGGATGGAATTTGGAGAGTATGTTTTAGATTCTTCAATTTCAATTTCACCAGCTATTTCATTGTCCATGTTTTTTTGGTGTTCTCTCCATTTAGTTTGAGAGATTGATTTTGCAATCCACCCTAGAGGTACCTGTGGCCGATGGTGACTCAGCACCTTCACAGCCTTTAAAGCTACCACGGAATTTCTATGAAAGTCTTTGCCCTTATCAAAGACATGGTGTGGCATGGCTGTGGCAACTCTTTCTTCGAAAGCAAGGGGGAATTCTAGCAGATGAAATGGGCTTAGGCAAAACAGTGCCACTTGTCAGCATCCAGGTTTGTATCACCCAAAAAATGCTGAGCAAGTATGCATGTGTAGTTTTGATGCTGATGATCCACATCAATCATACATACCTATACTCTAACTGTATGTGAACTACTCTTCAGACATTCGGTTATACATCAGATATAACAGTGTATATATGTGACTGTGATTTTCCAAGTATTCGCATCACCTCTAATTTGTTTACAACATACCCATGCTTGATTTTGCAATGCCAAAACTTAGGCAGACCTGTGCCTTGATACAAGCCATGAAGGTAAACTACGAAAGACGAAAGACAGCGCTACACGTCTTGGTGGTGATGCCTGTCACCCTATTGGATCAATGGACCAAGGACTAAACCTCGAGTATCATCAATGATCAAGTTAAAGGGCCCACTTGATGTGGGATGATGTCATGTGATTTTCAGGATGATGAATTCACGATGTTGATATATATATACGTATATGAATCTGGAGGACAACAACAAAATCATTCCATCAAAGTGTCAAAAATTCTAAGAGATTTTATTTACCATTTGATTCAACATCAACTTTTGAATAGTTTTGTTGTTCCACATCGGGGAAACCACGCCAGGAGCTTGCTCGATGGTGTCCAGGTTGTCCTGTATATATCTACCATGGTTCCCCAGGACATCGCCTGCGCGCCTTGAAGGCCGTACTTCGTCGTGGAGGTGTGTTACTGGCCATACCATTTCAGCGGACGTGAAGTGCCAAAAATGGCTTTTTGTTCGTTGGTTTTGTTTTGGGGGAGCAAGAAAGATATAAGTTGATATAAGAAAGATTATTGAAGTGTTCAATTAAGTTGGGATGTTTTGTTGACAGGCTTAGATTGGATCCAACTGTCCAATCTCAAACGCTGAGGTTGTTGACGTCTTATGCCATCATCAAGAACGAGGAGGAGAAATTAGCCTTTGCCAATGTGCCTGGAAATGCTGTCAAGACTTGGAATGATTTGTTCAGAATCTGTTTAAAAATGTTCAAACAATTTCAAACATAAATACTGTAACTAGATAAACGTTAGATAAATCGTTTTCCATGCCAGACGTCATGAATAAACATCCAGGGTCCAGGAAATTGGCCAGAGTTCTGAAGGGATGAATTAGATGCATCTAAAGATGTGCAATAGCTGCATGAAGCTTTACAAATTATATCTACACGGAAATTCACACATATTGATATTGTATTTAAGTCCATGTTCATCCATATTTCATGTGAACAGCTGTAGAAAGAACACACCTACACGCTGGGTTGCACGAGTTTGGACCAAGGCATCAGAGATGTTCCTGCAAGGAAGGTGGATGGGCAAGTCAAAAAAGCAGCTCAGTTGCAGATTCATGATCATCGATGGACGAAATTCATGGGATCGACATGTAAAACCTTGCACAAAACTGCAAGTTAATCCAAGAATGGAAGCTTTTTGCTCTCGGATATTCGCAGATCATGCAGCAAAATCGCGCAACAGAGATTTATTCCCGTCCGTTTCTTTTGATTCTTTTGTCCGCTTTGGAAAAAAATAACTGTGAGGCAAGATGAACTGACTGATGTGAGAGAAAGAGGAGAAAAGCCATGGGACTTGGTGAACTGGCAGAATATCGCGAAAAGGACATTGAGGATACAACATGTTGATCTCGAACTTGGAAGTAAGATAGAGGTCCTGAAGGCTTTTTCAATCTTTTTCAGCATGTGCGAGACCATAGCATGTGCTTCGTTCAATAGATTTTCCAATCTACCAAAAGATAATACTATAGCCATAGGATCTACACTCACTTTAACATAAAGATTGGCCACTGGTGGCAAGTGGATTTGTAAGTTTGAGTGTTTGTGATGAGATGGTTCGGGTTTTGCTGTTGACTCTTAAAACTTTGCTCCAGCAGGGCCAGCTGCGGATGTATTGTGCCAGTCCCTTGTATAACATATTTGCTACGTTTGAAAAGTACATAGTCCAAGAATAAGCATAGGTATTTACATTTAAAAGAAGTTCCGCTTGAGCTTCCCCTTGAGTTCAGTTGCATGCTAGTCAAATTAGAGCCTTATGTCTTTTCCTAAACATGTAATCTATACATATCTATACATGTTTTAGATAAGCATTTGCTCTTCCCCATTATTTCCCCTAACCTTTGAGGTGATTTGTGATGAAGCACATGTGATGCGAAGTATCTCCACCTTGCTGGGCAAAGCTATGCGCAACATCAAATCCAGGTGTCGGGTCCTTCTCACCGGGACACCGGTGCAGTCTCTTGGTGGTTACAAAAATGTCAACGAGTTTTGTTGAGGGTCAGGTCATAGTGATTCATGAGGAGTGGTAGGAAGTTTTATTTCAAACAAAAAGAAATGTATATAGCCAGCATTTGGGAAATCAATGGAAATCAGATTTTTCCAGAATTTGATTTGGAAAAATCATCAGAAGAATTGTGTTGGACGATTTTTCATTTCTTGGGTGAGCTTCAGGGTTTCATTCTAAATCTATGACCTACGTGGTGCAGTTGCAAGACAACTTCAAGGTTGTGGTGTGAAAAGGGGTATACGGTATCCATACCAACAAAAGGTTTGGTGTCCAGAAAATGTATGTTTCTGCACCTGTGCCATCCATCTGCCCCTTATTGACGGACGCACCTTAGGAACGCCCTGCAAGACTTGTGGGCCCTTATGGATTTTGCGGAGCCAGGACGGCTGAATTGGTGGATTCACATTTTCCTCTATTTTCGAAAGTCGACATGTTCCACTCCATTCTGGGCAAACTATACTGCATACTGGCCTTACCCAAACTCATAGTAGTTTCAAAAGAAAATGGTATTGATTTACCATGATTTACCGGTTGCCCTGATTCTTCCTATTGGTTCCATTCTGATTGTCCCGTCTCATCACACCGACTTGTTAGGCTTGCTCGGAAATCATGCAACATTCACCAAGCGATTCAATGATCCCATTGAGAGATTTGGCATGCAATCATTGGAACGTGGTCGAGGTAGACAACCGCTTCAAGTTGATGAGTAGCAACTTTGAAAAGGGCTTCACAATATGATGTGGTAAACATATGTAAGCATTGTGTGCAAATTCATGTCGGGAAAAATCATGGTTTTTCAGCCTTGTTTTATTGTGCTCGATTCTAGCAAGCAGTTGTTGTTGTTTGTGTTCTTTTTTCCCTCAGGAAAGGAAGTTTGAGAGACGCTTCAGCTTCTGCTGTGGCCTTGAAGAAACACCTTTGTGAAGCTTGGAGTGATCAGAGGCTGGATGTTCTTTTTCAGGGTTTGAGATTTTCAGACTTGACAAAATTGTGTTATTTGATATCAACGATATCAATAGCTGCTTTTTTTGGCTAAGCAAAGGTTTTCTCCATAGCAAATCTCACTGAGCTTTGATTGGTGAAGCTTAGGAACAGCTTTGGACACTGGCCAAACCACATATGCTTCGTCGTACCAAAGAGCATTTAAATTCTGAAGCTGGTGGTGAGACCATCATTGGCAAGCCCTTGCCCTCCAGACTGGAGTCCTTTGGATCTTCCATGGTCACACGGTTGGGGGGGGGGGGCCCTGGGATGTTTGTTGGGAATGATTCGTTGTTGTGATTGGGTTGGCCAAGCAGTTTGCCACTTCCATTTGGGGATCAAACCTGTGCCTAACTTCCCAACAGTACCAGACCAAGGTTTGTGGTATGGCTCAGTCCATCTCGAGACCAAGTGCGAACATATCGGAAAGCATTGGAGACCAGTGACATTATTCATGAAGCCAATTGAAACTTGTCTTGAAGCAGGCGTTGTTGTTGTTGTTGTTGTTGTTGTTGTTGTTGTTGTTGTTGTTGTTGTTGTTGTTGTTGTTGTTGTTGTTGTCGTCCCAGTTGAGCTATGGATCTAGCGCAAAGCGTAGATTTAGTCCCAAGTCCTGTTTGCCCTGTACTAATAGCAATGGTTTTTTGATTGCCCTCAAACCGATGATGTCACCCTATTGATTCCTGTTGTCACGTAACAGGGTGACATCATACCATCCATAGATTACCCACAGACCTTCCGGTGCCCAGGCAAGAGCAAACTTGGCGTTGAAGTCTTCCGGGCCATTGGCTTGTTGAAGCGCCTCTGCAATCATCCGATCCTGGCGGCAAAACCTGAGGTGCCGAGGGAAGAAGCCAGGATTTTTGAAAGTATCCGGATCTCCTCTGAAGGGGCAGATTTTGGGGGGCATTAAAAACACTTCCTCTTATTCATGGCAAAGATTTTTCGAAAATTCAAGTTTTTTGTTTGAGATCCAATCAAACCGGGCAACATGGACTGTGAATTTTTGAATCCTCCCTAGTCGGGCAATCTCGCAGATGTCAGGCATGGCGTGACCTCCTGACCAACGCAGGGTTGGGAGACCACTCTGAGGCACGTCGAAACAGGGGGGTTAATTGAAAGTGAAGGCCAGGAAAGAGCAATGATGAACGTACACGTTGACACATCATGCATACTAGTGTTGTTGTATAAGTACTTGTACATACTATGACATATCTAAACAGGCGTCACAGATTTGGAAAGGAGTATTGCATGTTACATCGCGTAAAAGTAGCTTCATACAAGCAGCATCTAAACGTCTAGCATATGGATGCATATGGTTTCATAGGTTCAAGAGGACGATGCTATGCCTGAAGAAGATGTGGAGCCGGGCAAGGCGGTGGAGCGGATGCTAAAGAAGCTCGGAGACACCGGGAAATGAGACCTGAAATTTCAGGTAGGCTGGGGGAGCGCAGGGGAGTGCCCAATGTGAACTGTAGCAACTACGTACCATGAATATATGTGATAAATGGATATAGTACTGGTGGGTGTAGTGTGTTATATATATAATATATGTAAGCATTATGTAACCTGCAAATGGTTACTGTCCGTTTTCAATAGTACTTGTACCTCGATTATCACTGGGAACAGGGTGGGAACCCGTGAGCATTCCGGGACACAAAAACATCCAAAGAAACCCGTGCATTCCATCCTTCCCCCAAAAACCCAAGACATCAGTGCATTTCTCGATGTCTTTGACCATCCATGCATGGACCAAAATGACTCAGAGATTTTTTTGGGAAGCCTGAGGACCTTGAAACGTGATGTAGCATCACTGGTCCATCAATCTGCTAAGTTGCAATGCCTCAGTTCTTTGTTTCTCGGCGATGACCTTTTTTTGTCGGTGCAGGGTGGGATGGAAGCTTGAACGAAGAGTATTACTACCGTACCACCTAGACTCTAGACTACCATGAGAAGAGCTGAAATGTGTGATTCATGATTTCTTCGGCACGTACTGGAAAAAGAATACAACATTGTTCATTCATTTCTGGGTCAGAGTCAAAACACTTCACCAAAAAAGACCCAAAAAAATGATAGCTTTACTGGACCATAGCTGCTATGAATGATTCAAAAAAAACCTGCTATGACTTTCACAAATCCCACCTTGAGGTGAACTTTTTGCTACGAATTTCATCCGAGGTTGCCTGCCTTATCAGAACAAGGTCATCGAACGTTGATTTTCTCACAAGGTGTGAGAATGATGGATTTGGTGTGAAACTCAGGAGGGTTGAAATGCTTGCCGGTTTTGCGCCTTGGAGAATGTTGCATTAATATTGCGATATTGGTTCCAGATGATCGGAGTAATTGATTATATGCCATTGATCAAAACGTGTCTTTTTGTGCAATTGGAACCATGTGTGGGGTACAACTCTGGCATATTTAGGCCTCCACGTTTTTTGTGAGCATTCAGGTTGAACTTTGCGTATTGAAACGCTTGGGCATCACATACTTGCGCATCGATGGGCAAACGGATGTTCAAGCACGCAACGAGCGAGTGCAAAAGTTTCAGACTGAGCAGCACTACAGCCGCTGGATATACTTAGTTTTTGCACCTTTTTTCTTTGTTTATTTTGGCTTCTTACATCCTACACAGGAAGAGTCGCACAAAATCGGCTTTTCTTCACCGTTCAAAAACCCAGGCTGCATGCTCCTGACCACCAAAGTGGGTGGCTATGGCCTGAATTTGACCTCAGCTGATCGCGTCATTATTCTGGATCCTGCATGGAATCCTGCTGTAGATATGCAGGCGGTAGATCGTGCACATCGTATCGGTCAAGAGAAGGAGGTGAAGACTTATCGCTTGATCATGAGTGGTCTGATCGAGGTGCACCTGTGATGAAATTGAAAATAGACTATATCATCATCATATCATTTTTGGAGTAGATAGTAGATCCAACAATTTCAATTGGCGGCTTCAAGTTTGATTTGGAAACGCTTCAATGACGGATTTGATTTGAAGTCAGCTGAAGTCACCTGTTTTAGGACGCCCCAGGAAGTGCTGTATAGCAACCACTTTTTTGTTTTGGGGTATGTGTTAACGTGGGCAGAACCAGTGCAAGCGGGTTTGATTCGTTTGCTTTGGGGCCAAAAAGGTGCGTTTTTTGTTTGGATGCTTCATCAACGATGTTTTTGGAACATTTTTCCAGGACAAAATGTTCCGGCTGCAAGTCTTCAAAATGGGCTTGACCAAGACAGCATTGGAGACCAAACAGCAACAAAGGTGCCACAGCTCCGGTTAAATTGATTGATGAAGATTTGCAGACGAAGATCCATTGAAATCTAGTCACTGGATGTCAGTGGGTGCTTAGGTTAATGGCCTTGGGGAAGTGATGATTTTGATTGATTTTGACTACTAGCTAGTGCGCTTGTTTCAGAGCATTCATTCCCGAACAGGCTGACTTGTGCAAGCTTGATTTTGGGTCATTTTGTGCTAGTGTGAATCGTGAAATTACCGTAGTACCCCTTAGCCAGAACTTGCCTCCATTTGGACACTCATCCATTTTCATCCTTATAATGCTGGGAGTGGCAATGCTAGCTGCTAGCTTTACTTGGTAGAGAGAGAGAGAGAGAGTTGGCCTCTCCTAGGACCTAGGAATCATACAAAAGAAGGTTATAGATATTATAATAAGCCCCGCCCCCCCCCCAAAAGAAAAACGGAAAAAGCAGCTTGCTTTTGGCTACCCTATAGATCTCCAAAAATATCGTTGAATGTGGCGTAGACATTGCGGTCCAAAATGAAGTGTGCCACCTGGCCCAAGTATGAAGGCAAAATCTGCTGATTTGATGGAAAAGTCAGGTATTTCACAGCCGATGAGATCCATGGACTCTTTGAATGGACAGATCCTGCACAAGGTGAAACACGGAAGTTGCTACGTGACATGCATGGCATCGAAGCGTCTTGGCAAACATTGAATGAATTGATGAAATGAAATTCCAATAGCGGTCAGGATTGCGGTGTTATCATGGTAGAAAACGGCTACTGTAATTCTATGTGATTCTTGCTTTTGCTGCTGAAAATTCATGAACATTCTCGAGGAATTTCATTCACATAGATTCACACAGGGAGACACCAAACGGAATCATCTACCTGTGATTGGCTGAGGATTGCGCATCTCAGTGTGACGCTGGCTTGACCAGTGTTGCAGGTTTGAGCAGTTTTTCCTATCTTTACAAGACCTTGCAGGGCGAGGAGGGCATCATGAATCATTTCTCCATTGGAGTTGATCCCACAACTTCAAAAAAGATGATGATTGGAAGACGAGTTTCCTCTTGTAGCTTTTGGAACCCCATATTGGCGTTGGTTTGGGATGGTGATAAACCAATGGTTGGCGCCCTTCGTTTTGGTGCAGGATGTAGATGAAGAGATGACACCTGAAGTTAGGAGCGGGCTTTTGTGCGGGTCGTGCGAAACCATGCCGACTTTGACTCCCTCCATTCTGGATGTTGTGTTCACGTATTTTGTGGGGGGGTTGAAAGAGAAGCTGACACCACTTGAGATGCCAGGTTAATGAAGGCTCAACTGAAAGTAGCTGAAGAAACAGCTGGAAAGGCTGCAACCAAACGAGCTGAGGTAACTCTGTTAGCAGTACATAGCGGTCAAACCCCCGGAGATTTGTGGAAGGAATGATGGGTGAACTGTTGATGTGAAGGTGGCACACGTCATTTCATGCTTTGCCAACTAGGGACAAACGGAACGTGGAAATTGCAAGTATAAGCTAGAAGTCCATGTCATTCAATGATATAGATTTGTTCATACCTATAGCCTATATGAGTATGAAGCTATAAGAACGAACTGCGATCAACAGTCTCACAACTGTACTGTAGGTGGTGTTGGACCTTAATGAGTGGAGAGTGACTAGTGAGTAGAGGAACTACAGAACTGAAGCTGCTGGGAAAATGGGTAAGGTAGAAACCAGTTTGCAGAAGGCCCAGCAGGAACTGCAGAAGACCATGGTGTCTTGGCAAAGCACAGGAAGAGTTGCCGAGTGGCCTCCCCCAAATTCACAGCTTGCCATCCCAAAGCTAGTGACAGCTAGTGATACAAAGATGAAATCAAGTTTCATTTAGGGATGGTATTGGCTTTCTTCTGATTTTTTTTCACATGGGTCCTCCAGATGCACCTCCAGGTGATGGTCATTTTTTGTCACCTGAGAATTGCATGGGTTTTCATGAGTCATGTGACATCCCCACAAGTGGCCATTTACCTAAGACACCAGGGTGGGGAGTCCTCCCAAACATCAACTGCAAGTTGGCCACTACCTTCGCTCCTTAAAAAATGACATGAAAGTCGAAACTGGGCCTACAGGGAACTAACATATCCCACCTTGGGAAATGGAAATGAGCTTCAAACATACCTTGGGTGATCTTGGGTGGGGACATGTCCACGGGGTCCCTGTACACCACGCAGGAAGACTTGAGCAATAGCAACCGCGGAAATCGCAGTGCTGCTGCTGGACAGCTGAAGAAAGCTCAGGTGGATCATTGGAGATGTTGGGGAAGTTTTGCGGATGCAAAAGGAGCATGCAAATACCCCTGAAAACCAACATGGAACCAAGCAAAATTGGTGATGTGTAGATGTTTCTCCTTTTCCAAGGGGGTATTTTCAGGTTCCATGCTAATTTTCCAGGGTGTATGCAAAAATAAACCCGTGGTTCAGGGGGCACAATTGAATCATATTGTTGAGTATGGTGCCCTTGAAGGTCCATTTGGCATGTGAAGGTCAGTGGGCAAGAAGGTTCAAGTATGTGAAATGAATGCGTGATGTGTATACTTGAAGTTGTTGTCCAAAGAAAATGAGGAAGCGCTTGCAGCCAGGAAATGGCAAGTGCATGGCATTTATTCCGAAAGATGTTTGTGTGTCAAGTGTGTATTATTTTCACACGTTGCAGCCAGTAAAATATTAGAAGACATTCTCGGTTCTGAAGGCTGGTGACCAAAGTAAACAGAGAACTGTTGAAAAAAAAACGTCATTCTCCTTGTACTGACAAGTGCCTTCCGGACCCTGCAGGCAGCATCGGCGCAACACAAGCGGAAAGAGGGAGCCCTCATGGCTGAAGTTGCACCTCAGCTGCATGTTGGTGGCGGGAGGACTTGGATTGATGGTAGACATCAACATCAGCATCCACGTCATCATGATCATTTGAGTTAATGAAAAGTACATTTTTGTGATAGGGGATTTTGACCAGGAGAAGGCCAACAAAGCCCGAGAGGCATCAGCAGCAGAGGTGAACTCTGCTGAAGAACAGCTGAAGAAACTCAAAGAAGAGGCCGGCGGGAGCTTGAAAGCATGATGCATATGTCACAAGCAACCCGGGAAAATAATGGAACATATGGGAGAACAAGGGAAGAGATCAGTGAAAGGTTCAGAGCAGTGGGATTTGAAATATTAGATACAGGGTTCTTGTGTATAGGATAGATTAGACCTAAATATATTTCGTATTATTTCATCGCAATCTTTGGCTCATCAAGCTGCGACATTCACCTCAGATCCGCTCAGTACTTCAGGTCACAAGTTCGCAACAACAGGCGGAAGAATCTTCCAAAGCCTTTAGCGAAGGGGAGCGACGATTAGTGCATTGCATTGCAGAGGTGAAGGAGTCACGGGCAACAACATAGGACATGTTGGATTTTCCATCCAGAATCCAGATTTGAAAGCTTGAGCTTGATGACTTGATGGATTCAGCTTTTAGCTTGCTGGCCAGTGTATAAGACATAGGTTTTGGGTCATGGATCAAGTTCGCCATGATTCGGTCAAGCCATGTTGGCACCTGATAGATTTTACAGATCGAAGGTGGGCTTGCCTTAATTATTTGGTGTTGCACCGGAGCCAACCACAAGGGATAGAAGAAAAGAAAAAGGATGAAAAAGGGGATCATCAAAACATCTCAAAAACCATTTTAAGTTTCACCCCGGCTGGTTGTATCATGATTGTTTTCATCCATCCGGGCAATGAAGGAGAGGGCAATGAAGGTGCCGGACTTGCCCAACGCGAAGGTAAAAGCAATGGAAAAGGTGGGGTTGTGCTTGTACAAAAAGACGTGAGGTGATCACCAACCAAAAGTTCGGTAGTCATATGAAGTGACTGACTGGCATTGATTTGAATTTGGGAGAATTTGGGTGCATGTTTCTACGGCATCCAGTCTTTGGTCTATAAAAGCAAGCAGTTGGTGTGAAAATTCACACGCTTCTCTCACAGAAGCACATCCTGATGGCCCTTGATAGAGGCTTCGCAGAGGCTTTCTCAAGCATTGGAGGCTCACCAAGAAGCCAAAGCAGCAGTAGTTGAAGAGTGGGAAACTTGGTCATGAATCTCAAGAGACCCATGGTAACAAATATAGTATTTAGCAATGGAAAATAGATGATTTGAGGGATTTCAATTTAAATGCTATGTGAGTTTACCAGAAGGTAAGCCCAAGTTGAATATGATTATGTTTGGTTCAACCGACCGGGCGATTCTGTTCAGAAATCTGGGATTTGGACTTATTATGACTGATTCATCACTGAAATTGCAGATATTCGCTGTTTTAAGCGACGACAATATGTTTGCTGCCCACATGTACATACATAAGATATCACATCAAATTTGCAATATATGATGTCATAATGACATTTTTATCATTGTTTATCATATATCACATCAATCATATACAATTGAATATCCATGAGCCAATGGCTGGTCCGTTTAGTAGGAATCGGTAACATCCTGATGAAGCACCAACCTGTGGATCAAAGCCTCGCAGTTTCAGGACAAACTGCTGGAGTTGGAAGCGCGGTATGAAGAGCTGCTTGGTGGAAAACGGTGATGCACCGGAATGCCCCGGCATGACTCGGCATTTTTTTCAAGATCATAGCAGGTAGAAACATGGAGATGATGAGCGAGGCATGAAATTTCTTGAAAGGATATGACATCCATGAGATGAATTGAACGAAATGTGAACAGATTCAATGAGATTGTATGACCTAATAATTCATGATGTCATAGCGAAGAGACCAGGGTTGATATTGAAGCTTTCTTGCATTGTTTGCGCCGTGGCCCACAAATTCAGGTGCCAAGGGGACATGAACATTGTGCTGCAGGGCTTCGGAAATGAGAACTGCATGTCGCTGAGATCCTCGCAAGCAGCATCTTGGATGCACAAAGGATTCTTATCAACGCCATGAAAACCATGTGAAGCCCTAAGAGTGAGATTTTCATGAGAGCATACAGAAAATCAGAAAGACAGTGGAACTTGATGAGTCTTGGAGATGTTTGGGAGCATTTTTGTCCTCAAGTAAGTCAACAAAAGGCCCCTTCTAATATTCATTGGCTCACGGTTCCAGACCTGCCCTTTCTCCAAAGCACTGAAATTGGATCCATTTTTCGGGGGTGACTGTGGCTGGCTGCGGCTGCCCGTGCAGGCACGTCGCAGTACCGAAAAAGAGAAAGCTGCAGCCGAGAAGTCAATGGCCAAGGAGCTGGCCATCGCACGATTTGGACCACTAGAAGGGGCCCCACATAGCTACTAGAATTCGTCCATGTCAGGAAGGAATGGTATGTTTCTGAGTGCTGCGATTCTGGGACTCCGACTGCCACTAGTTTTATTGTTACTATTTCTATTACTATCGCTATCACTACTACTGGACGTAGTAGTCCTGCCACCACAGCCGACAGGGAGGAGAATGTGTAAAACATACAGTATAATATATTTGATATACATACTGCATATACATATTACATATTTGTATGTTTGTGTGTTGATTATTGCATCTTATAATCCTTGATCATAACACTTGGCGGAGGCCACAGTGGCAAGTTCAAAGGCGACCGAGCTGCTAAACCAAGCACCTTGATATGCAAAAACGCTATCCATCTGTCAGCCATCAAACCGTTGGTTGAAAAAACCCCTGGTTTGGTTGCAGCAGCCGCATCCAGCTGTAGTTTTGTTATGTATTATGGTTTTTGAATGTTTTTGATATGGTTTTCTATTTTTTCCTGTGCTGTTGCAAAATTTCAGGCAATGTCAGAGTTCCGGAAGACACTGCCAACTATGGACTCGGGTGGGGAAGCTACACGAGACCAGGTGCGGGGGGCTGTTGTGGCGGGTGTTCCCCTTGGCCTTTAGTCAAGAAAGAATGATGACAGCATTCCAAACCCTGTGCCGTATAATTAGTCATCCATGTTCGACAATCAATCAAAACTGGTGTGGGAAGACAAGGCCTACGGAGCGGTTCATTTCTGTTTTTTCTAGCAAATCCAGGCAAGTGCTATCAAACATGAATGAAGCCTTCCTTTAACAAGCCTGGGATATTCGTTCATCTGAAATTGACTGCCACGTTCCTTGAACTTTAGCCTGGGGCTAAGCAATGAACCACAAACATCATATCCTATCATTGATCCGTTCATAATCCACTTGCCATTTGGTATTACAGTCGCCCCTCCAACTGTCCCATGTGTGGACCTGTGAGGAGCTTGGAAATGCTTGGCAGGATCTGTTGAATCTTCGTGAAACATACGAATCTTGGCTGCCAATGGCGATGACCATCCCTGACCAACAGAGATGTTTCAACTCTATTCTGTACATGTCATGTCCTGCAGATGTGTTAAATCCAGATTTATTCCAGTGCAAGGTGAGAACACATTGTATAGATTTATATAGTCCCCAGTTTTGTCACATGCACTTTAAAAGGTAGCAAATGCTAGGCGTGCTGCGATGGCTCATGTGATTTCGTGCTGTGGCGACATTCTAAATGAAAGCCGGTCATCAAGTGCTCCTCCAGTTGATGCGAACACGGGAAAAAGCCATACGTTCTATTGATTGGCAGCTGCATGTCAATGGTTCAGTGGAAAATGAGATATCTTCAAGACACGGACATTTCCTTCACAAGGTCATTTTCCACTCAACCATGAGTATTAGAGCAAGGGTATTTTCCTAAATTGGTGCAAAACTGTTGACGTCCCTGTACGATTAATTGGACTTGAGATGACTTGAGTATTGGTATTGAAAAAACAAGCTAAGGAGCCAGGGGATGAGTGTATGCCATGGTATTTTCATAACATGTTTGCCGAATCCTCCATATTTGACCCGGGGCACCAAAGTATCTTGACCATGTTTTGACCCTTTCAAAGTCATCAAAGAACGATGTAGGTGTGCTTAAACCTGTGGAATTCGCAGATCACCTCGTTAGTTTATTTGATTCGACCTCGGATTTGTGACCTTACTTTACGATTTGCTTTGTTGACGGACGAGAGGGTAACCTCCATCCACCCTTACAAGCTGACCAGGCAAAAGCGCAAGCGCAGAAGCATCGAGTCCTGCGTGGCAGGCATTCAAGAAGTTAGTAAACCCAATGGTCAACATCCTTACCCATCTTACCTATTGGATGGTCTATTCCTCATGGACATATATAATCATGCATGCATGATGTATATTTGATATGTATATTTTTTAACACATACGTGAACATAGATGTGCATATATACAATATATATATATTTACATATATGTGCATGTGTTTCTTAACTTCTTTGTTGAGCTGTTTCTAAAAGGAGTCCTTGCTGAGGGTTGAAGTTGATCCAACGCTGCCCTTGTAGAGAACTTGACGTTATTATGCATTGCATGATGTTCATGTCAACGCGTATGATGGAACTACAGAATCGAAGCTTCGTGGTTCTTATGTCTTATGTGTACAACCTCATTGACTGCAGACCTTATAAAGGTTAAATGATCAGATGTTTCTTGCATTCCGCAGGCTGAGTGCAGTAAGGAAATTAAAAGAGCAGAATGCAAGATGCTTGACCAAACAGGGGGGCAAACACGCTCCAAAAAATCATGTTTCAGAAACCTTCAGGAACAGGAGATTTTCCAGCTGGATAATTTTCGAGATGTTGAAGCTTTATGGTTTGTTATCCCAAAGGTTCATCTAGCAAAAAAAACGACAATGGCATGGTGTATGGCTGCATGGCTGGTGTATGGAATCATATGAAATCACTCCACTTAGGACATGGAGCCATCGAAAAAGACTACTCCAAAACATCTCAGGAGTTGCAGGTGCACCTGTGATTCGGCATCGGATAGGAGGGATGATGGATGCTGGTGTGATTGATATTTAGATATAGAGAGAGAGAGAGATATACAGGATCTAATGCCACTGCCTTTTCAGCGCATTTTTCTATGTTGTTCGTTTTTGTTCGATATCATTATATCCCCACTAAGGAACTGCCACATGTGGTGAACAGTTGAACCTCCAACCATAAGATAACACCAAAACTGGATAGGTCTTTCCACCTACAGACCCACAACCACCACCTCCCCCCCCGGTGGAACCATTTTCCACCGGGGCAGCGCTACAAGGCCTGGCAAGGGGAGTTGGCACGCTTGGAGCAACAGGTCGCTACGGCGGAGGCTCAAAGTCGTGCTGCTGAAGAGGCGGAACAGAACAAGTCCCTTGACCTACCTGGCTGGGTGATGGGGTTGGTTGGCTTTGAAAGGGAAGTTTTCAAAAAATTGAGAGATGGTGATGTTTATGTAGAAGTATTGATGAAGATGTTGGATGTGATGGAACTTGATGGCCTTTATCATGGAGGATGATCAGATGTGTTTATGCATGACTCGAGAAGAACTCGGTGAAGGTGACTAGTTTCATTTTGTCCAAGGCATCCCAGACAATGGAAATGGGTAGAGTGTTATTTGCCCATTTTATGATGCTGGAGATGCAAATGACCAGATAGGAAAAGGTATGAAATGTGAAATGAAATGTATGGACATCCTGGTGTTATTGCGTAATTAATCTAATTCAGATTAATTCAGTCTGACAACATGCATGTCACGTCCAACATTGTTGAGTTTTGCATTTTGTGATATTTTGTATATTTGAATTAGTTCTGGGATGGGATGTCTAGGCCACGTTGAAAACTGTGAAAAAATGGCCTTTGACCTTTATTGAGGAAGCGCAAGCGGGAGGAGTGCCGTGTTACCATTAGCTGCTTGGATGATGACATGCGGCCACTCCCTTGATGAAAGCCACAAAACTCTTTGAGGCTGCACTTGCCAAGTAGAAAAGATGTTGATTTGAAGTGGGCCGGCTAGTGATGGGCCCCATGATGCAACAATGAGAAGTCTCGAGAAGAAGATGCAGAAGAAGAGCAGCAGCAGCAGCAGCAGCAGCAACAACAACAACAACAACAACAACAACAACAACCACCACCACCACCACCACCACCACCAACACAAGGCCTGACCATACCCCCAACAAAAATCCGTTTCAATGCATTAAAAAAATGGAATCTGCCTGCAATTGCTTTAAACGGTTTTAAAAGCCTCAAAACAACAAAGAATCAACCCAAACATTGAAAACTCTATGGGTTTTTGGTATGTTTTTGCCATCAAAGTGGAAGGGTTTTCGGTTTTCGCATCTTCTGAGGTGAGGCCAAAGAGTCTCTAAAATCTGCCCGCTTGACAGAGAGAACTGCTGCAGCTGAGAGGTGCCGAAGACAAACATCGTAGGGTAAGCTTAGATAAGCTTTCTAGTTTGATTTCTGACATATCCTTATGTTTTTTGGGGTTGATTTAATGGCACCTGCTTAGTGCATGGTGAGTGCTTGTTGATACTGATACATTGGATGCCGAAGACTACAAAAAATGTGTCATGTGTTGGATCCAGTTATGCTTCAGTTTTTTTCAACTGCTGTTTTTTCACGGGCTATCTCCTTGAACAGAACCGCCCTCTACAAGCACTATGCACAAGCTGATGTGACTTGGCTGGGTCAGACAGCAACCGGACAAAGCTATCAAGGCGGGTGCAAAGTCATAAAAGTTCATGGAGCATAGCGATTTGACATGATTTGATGTGTTGATATCCTGTGTGTTGTAATGTTGAGTGTTTTTCGTTCATTATGTGCGCACTATTGTTTACTTACATTCAGTGATCTTGTGCACATTGGTTCCTCAACCAACCTCCTTATCCTTCGACTAAATGGGGGATCTTCTCAGTCAGGATATGCCTTCAGGGTTTGCATCCCTGTCACGTACCTCGATAGTTCCGTGACATTATTTTCACAAAGCGAGAACATTTAAATCAGCCCAACCCTTCCTAAGTGTACATGTTAATAGTCTTTGTATATAGCTTTTATGAGTTTCACGTTTTTGTTGTCGTGTCTCGTGATGCCTTTGGCAACTAACTACTCTCTTCAATGCTTATACTTCTACTTGTTGAGGCCCCATTAGAAAACATAGGCCCATAGGCATTCGTGTTCACACATCACGTCTTACCCAAAATCCATGATTCAGCATCCAAGCACTGTTCAAACCCCCAAGGAGGCATTGAAAGATGCATTGAAGTCTGCACGGTGCTCGGAGAAAACAGCTGCAGCTGAACGACAAAAAGCCATTGCAGCAATCCAGGTGTTGAGGGGAAAGGGGGAGCACCTTTGTTGATAAAGATGATCTTGGTAAAATATGGTAAAATGCATGACCTTAAATCAAGCTGTTCTTATAGTGTTCCCAGGACCCTTGAACCATTCTCCCTATTGCAGGCCCTTAAAGCGGAGGAGTACGATGCAAACCAGGCTAGCATCCGAATTGGTGTTAATTATGTTAATTGGTGTTTGGTCGAGTACTCAAGGGGCCATCGAAATGCAAACTCCCCAAATTCCTGGCAAAAGCCTTCATTTTGACGGGAAACTGACAAATTATATAAACCCATCATCCTGAGACACATCCAAATGGAAATAAACAACGCCCGCAATCCTCCTGCAAAATGATGTGAGGTGGCGTTTGGAGATATTTGAGTAGAATCGTATTAACAGTTCCACTGTTTTTGTTTTCAACTATCACATTTGCTGGCACCAAGTCACTGACTAACAAAAGTGAGCCGAATCACTTGATGGTGTGCAAAAATTGGCAACAAAATGTGGTAGTTTGCATTTTGCTTTGTGCATATTATTTATGCCTTCAGATTGGGCAGGGCATGCTTAGCTATACTATATATAGTTTAAGCAGCAGAAAACCTTTCGCGGATGTGGAAAATGCATGCGAACGGTTTGTGGCCAAGATGCTGCATTTCTCAGATGTGCATTTAAACAGATGCATTTCCAGATCAATGATCTATGATATCTATGATATCTATCTGTCTATGCTGGGGATGGCTGGTGTGGTTAGAATCACGTCACAAATGTAATATACAGATATGCAGTAATGATCAGTAATGTTTACCAAGGTGGTGGAAGCATATGATGCCTGGCTGAAATTTTTGGAGATCGTGGGGCTGGGGGAAATTGGGACCCAGAGCTTTGTATGCATCTCCGGGCCAGATGATCCAGATGTTTGCCGGGATTGCAGCACAGACGGTTGTCGCATTTCCATGACTCATTTAGTGATTTGGATTGGGCCACTATGCACTTTGTTTCTTCAGATGGTTTATCCGTTGCAAAGCGCTTGTCAATGACTTGTTAAGGAAGCCAAGAAAAGGGTGCGACAAGATGCAGACGAAGCAGCATGAGCAAATAGCGACAGTTGGTCAGAAGCTGTCGATTTGTTGGAATTATTGATGTGCTTTGTTCCTAGTTTATGCAAGATGTCCTTCGACTGGAGTTGTTGGCTGGAGATTAGTTCGCACATTATTTCAACATATTCTATGGCTGACTTCCGACCTGCCTATTGTCCGCGCACATATTTCATCAAAAGTCCATTTTGGTTGCCACGGATGCAACACTTATCTATGCTCCCAAAGGGAGCTCTCAGACGTTGCCGTGCGCAGTGTACAGAGGTCTCGAGGGGGAGCCCGATTCAGCAATAGGATGGCAACGAAAAGGGATCTCAAAATTTCCAATGCGGAAGAAGATGGAAGACGGACTTATGATGTGTAACAACTACTCATAGCAACTCACCATATCAGTGCAGGATTCATGATCAATGATCTAATACATAATCTGTTTTGTGATCTACTGATCTACTCAGATTCATGCATTTTAAGAAAATCAAAAGATGGGAAGATGGGTAGCAAATAGTAGTAAAGCACTTAAACGTCTCAAGGGCTGTACCATGCTGTACCCTTCCCCCAACACTCACGGAAGTGGAAAAATGGGATGTCTCCAAGACGCGGTCATTTCCTTACATTTCCTTTACAAGCTCACAGATTTACATTCCACCGAAATGATAACATGCTCTGAGAAAGGGTAGGTTTCGAGGTGGTGCTTCCTGCCAATTTTCCCGTGTCGATCAACAAGTCCCCAAGTGCCGCGAATCATTCGCACCAGTTTGCTTCGCCCGCAATGAGGCCTTCAACTCACAAACTGGTCGTTGGGAATTGATGTTGCAGGTGCAGAAAAATCGGCAGCTTAATGGGTAGCAACAAGTTCACATGCAGCAAAAGAAGGTGGAAGACAACAGGAAAATGAAACGGAACCAAGAATTGAGGATGATTTAAAAGAGCAAAAGGAATATGACGAAGAACCGCTCGAATCTTTATATCCTAAGTCCGAGGTGTGTGCTTTGTATATCTTTTTGTTGAATCCTACCGACCCTACCCAGCCTATGATTCAGAGATGTTGCGTGACCTGACCTCTCTCCAACGTGTGTAGATAAAGGATCCCGCTGTCGGTGGCTGTATGCCTGCCCGGTAGTGGACATGGCAATCGCCCAAGATTTCGGCACGAACAGCCAAATGCCTTCAAGATCCTTCTGGGCGATGTAGGGGCGTGAGTGTTTTTTCAATCAAAAGGTGTTGAATGGCAAGATTTGGACACCTATGATCATTAAGTTGCCGTTTTTGATCGTTTTGGTAGGGCCAGGAAATCCGTGGAGGGAATGGGGAACACAGATGGATACGTCTCCCTTGAAAGAATCCGCAAGTTCAAGACCACCAGTTTAGAGACTGCATTGAACAGTATTGGTGCGCAATAAACGGAGTTAAGGATGTTCGGATTTCCCTACCAAACTCACTCCTGGCGATTTAAACTGGGTAGCTCAACTCATCATCCATTTAAAGGTCATTTTGGATCGCACATCATTTTCACCGGCAGGGCGGTAAAGGCCAGATCCGTGTGAGACCTGAGAATGTGGTACCGCTCGGGTTGCCCAGATGATTTTTAGGATCCGATATCAATTTCGGAAGATCAAAAAGATGGGCTCGGCCTCCATTCAGCCAGATTTTCGGTATTCAAATTGCGGGTTGAAACAGAAGGGCTATGAAGGGCTTGCAGGTTTTTCTGCCCTGCTTCTAGTGCCACATTCAGCCCGATCCAGTTTCAAGTTATGATGCCGCAAATTAGAAGTTTTGAACGATGACTCCACATCACCAAGCAGCAGCATCCTGCAACATTTCTTGTCAACTGAGGTTGGACAACAATCACAACAGTTCAGAGCCAGTAGCCACAGTTGGTGCCAGATGTTGGGGTGTCAGTTTGGCCTTCCATATTTCGTTCCCAATTGAATAGCCAGTAACTTCAAAACCTGTCTCTAGCTTTAAAAAAATCTTTGGGCCACAGAAGGGCCATCCCCAAATATATATTTTTTGTATATTGTTTGCATATTTTTTTCAGGCCAACCCAAAATTGAAGCCAAAGAATAGGCAAAAAATGTGCAAAGAATATGCAAAAACCAACATTTTTGCATATGTGTTGCTTATGTTTTGTTTTTTTTGCATATTTGTTGCATATGTTTTGCACATTTTTTGCATATAATATGCAAAAAATATGCAAAAAAATTGTTTAGTATTCCACAAGGTCTGTCCCAGGCAAAGATTCTAACTCTAGCTCTTGCTTGGAAGGGAGCCCAGGGTACTGTATCTAAACTCCCTTCATAACAGGGAACTAAGGAGCTACACCCAGGTTTCTAAGAAGCACATCTTGGGTCTTGAGTTGGAAGATGGCAGAGTTTTTTCTTTCCCACCTTGGCCTTCTTGAATTCTGCACAGTAGAGAAGAACCGGTTCAGGGTCGGGTGCCAAGGAGTTTACACTTGACACCATTGAAACTATCTGTGCTGGCCTGTGCTCAGGCTTGATATCCCAGAGGAATTCAGATGCGTCATCACAAGGCTGAACTGAACATCACTGAACCCTTTGTCAACTTGCTAGGGCTATGAGGCCATTATGGAATCACAGCATTTGACCAACACGGCTAGCAGCTGACATTATGGCGAAATTATGATGACGTTACCTGACATCATCCTAAAAGATACATAGATTGCACAACATTTCTTTGCATATCCCATGGTTTTCAGGTTGGTGAATTGATTTCGTGAAATATCATATCGGATTCGGAATTCTGCTGTTCAAAGATGTTCGTATAGTGCATACTACATACTGTATCCCACTTCCACGAACAGTCATGTCGACGAAGTTGTTTCCTCATTCATGTCGACTTTCCTCTAATTAGTGGGACTTGGATACACCATATTCATACTAATTCGTATATATACTGTCTACATGTTTGGAGAGGTTTTATTGGTGCAAATGAACTCCTTCCTTGTGAGGGAATTGATGGAACGTCCAGTGATCACCTCCGATGGTGCGGTATCCCGGAGATGGAGATGATAGTTGGGGTATCACGCAAAAGCAGGAGAGAAGTTAAGATGAAAAGAACATGGAAATCACATGAAAACTCTGGGTTTTCGAGTTTTTCGGTGCACACAGATGGGTGGACTTTCAGACTTTCAGATGCCCAAGCCATCCCTATTGTCAGGTCATACCTATGAGCGCTCCGCCATTGCCAAGTGGTTGGAGGCCTTGCGGAATTTGGATGGTATCCGAAGTTGGGAAGAGGGGATGTTGACAGGGAAAATGAAAGTCAACGAAATCTGTATGAACAAAGGTGTCCAATGTGCAGTATCTATAAGTTCGCAATGGAGCTCAGCTTATGGGCCTGTCGCCCCCCCATATGCCCTTGTTTTCGTCCCTCAGCTGTGGCACACAGAGTGTTTTCTCGTAACGACTTTTGCGACCTGAACATGATTTTCTTCCTACTTCAGTCAACCTCAATGCAGTTCACCAGCGAAGGTACAACCATTAAAACTTGAAACAACGATCGATACATATGATTGCACACATATACATGCACAATATAGAAATTGATGGAATTGGTGCACGTATGTGGATATATCCGTTCCAGTTGTATAAATGACGATATGATTCTAAATTATTCTTCGATTAGACTCGACTCAAAGGATTTTACAGCCCATGCCTTGGTTTTCCAATGGTTGGTTCATATGCATCAAAAATCGCCCCCGAAAATGCCAAGGTGGCACACCAACTCATTGGATGAACCCGAAATGCCAAAGCAAATCACCAGTTGGTGCAACAGTTGGTTGATCAGCTCCACTTGAATGCCAGGAACACAACACCTCCCCAAAAACTGGCCGAGAACTACCGGACAAGGCAGAACTGGCAGCCGGTGGGGTTGACCTCCAATGAGACAAAAACGTTGGGTTTGCGGGAAGGGTGAAAAAAGACAACAGATTGTAGTGTGGAGAATATGCTAGGGCCAAGTGCTTCTTGAGACGCATTGGCCAAGTTTCGGTGTCCCGATTCTATCCTATTCCCTGAATGTACCTTTTGTGGTTCACGCAAAAACATGCACATATTCGTATAATCATATTTACTGCTTAAATGCTTCTACTTTGCTTTTTGTGAAATGACCCAACTTGATCGAATTCGACTCTGGATCCATATTGCATATACAGTACATAGATGTTCTGAATTGGCTAGACAGCGACACGTCGAATCCTAGAACTACAATTTCCTGCAGCCAAACCAGCTTGCCAGATATGTGTCCTTTGTTTCTTTGTTTTGAATGTCCAGGTCCTAAAGCCCAATCATGCACTACGAGCTCAGATTATGGCTTTCCGGGAGCCACAAGCTGTGGGTGTTGAGATGGCTGTTGGTGGCCAACCTAGGCATCCATCATCATCCATCGTTTTGGAGGCACCCGTATTATTTGGAGAAATGATATGTCAGACATCCTGCAGCCATGTATGAACATCCCACACAAACAACAAACATGTGTATGAACATATAGCTATATAAGAGTGTGTATGTGTTGTTTATGTGTTTTTTAATATGCATGTTTTCCAACAGATGAGACGAGATGATTCTGAGAGATTCGAACCCATGTTGTCCCTGAAATCATCTTTGGAGTTGCATCACATTTCACAAGGACACAGATGGTAGACATTGGTAGACTATGCCAGTTGGAAAGCCATGGGCATACGTCCTGCACGTATGCTGGAGCCAGAGGAAGCTGAGACTGATGAAAATCAATTGCCACAAACGAGTTTGGTACAGGCAATTCAGCAAGAATTCTTGCAATCCCTGGATGTCACTGCAAAAGATGTAAGACGCCTGGCAGCAATTGAGACTTCTTTGTGAGACGCAAATGCAATTTTGCAATTTCTTTGAATTACATTGAATTAACCATGATTAACCGCTTTTCAATTCAAGAACGCAGAAAAGATCCTGCCAGATGACATAAACCCATGCATAAAGCATCAATTTGGATTTGCTCCAAACACTTTGTGAAGAGTTTCTGTTTCATTTGCCAAAATTCCACTGGAAAGGTGATTTCCTCCATTTGCCCCAACGCTACGCGGACGGTCGTGCGCATCAACGCTGGCTCTCTGCACGGCAGAATCGTTTGACAGCCTCACGCTTTGGGAGCGCATGTGCTGCTCACGGAACACGCAAGAGTCGAAAAGCTGCAGTGCTGGACACTTTGATGAAGCTTTGGGATGACATCTTGAAACATGTAAAAGGTTACTGCCACCTTGTAACCGTTCTAACCTCCCTATTGTGACCTTGAGCTGTATTTTTGTGATGGATAAGGAGATGCTTACATTGCCTGAAGGCCGCCCACAACAAGCAGCTCGTTTTGGAGTACAGCATGAAGAGGTCGCCCGGAAAGCTTACGTAGCGTGGCGGAGGGAAGCAATGATTCTTGGCACTGGCGGTTCCCGGATTATTTTTCTTGGTGGATGTGGAGGTTACATGAGCAACTGCATTTATTTACAATGATGAAGACAAGATGTGGCGTCAAGCAGGGTTTGTGGAAATGTTGGTTTCGCCTGCAAAACGAGATCAAAACGAGATGGAGGGACTCCAAAAACGAGGTAGGTTTCAAACATTTTAAAACGATATTAAAACGAGGTCACTCATGATGAAAACGAGATCACTCATGATGAAAAAGTGCCGAAGCCTGAAAACGAGATTAAAACGAGGTGGCGGGACTCCATGAATCTTCTTTACTGCAGCCACACCATAAATAAAAGCCGCCGCTCACATGGGATTGGAAGATTTACCTACTACACATCCTATACAAAGTGCTATTAAAATGGTCATGGACTGGGAAAGCAGTGAGTCATTGAATCTTAAGAAGAACATATGAACCAAATGCATTCAACTGGATGAAAGGACATATCAATGTACACCACACACTTAAAACTTTAGCAAGTAGAAACCAACACTATCCAACGAGCATGCGTTTATACACGTGGAAAGCAGATGGCCCTAATTCCCATATCATATTTGTTTGTTAAAACCCCTTTGGGCCCTTGGGTTTTGCCATGTTTTGTTCCCAGTTACTACCCCACTGGTATCCCACGGCCTCAAGGACAGCGAAAACAGTGAACTTGCAGATCCAGGCGCTTGGCCTTTGCGTTTGGAGAGAAGAGCCCTGGTTGGCAGCCTCTCCTGATACTTGGGCCATGACAGTTTCAACTACCTGTGTATTTTTTGAAGGAGTCAGAAAGGGAAAGAAAGAAAGTGCCAACAAGAACCTTCCCCCCAAAAAAAGAGAAGCATTTTTGTTAAGAAGCTATACTTGACATACTCAGATGCTAATCCTAGTTTTACCTCAGAGAATGCACAGCTGCCATGGACAGTTGACCTTAAGGATGGCCTTTGCGTTTTAGATGGCGTCCCAGAAGGCATCGGACCCTGATTCACATCAGGGATCAACTTCGAAGGATTTGGATGCGAGATCATTATTTCAACCCCCTTCTGGCAAGACACCGGGGTGCTCAGGGGTGCATCCATAATGGGGTGTCCTCGCCCTTGTCCCCGCCGTACTGCACATCCGTTATCCGTTGGACATGGGACTTGTCAACTGCGCAGTGATCATTTTTAAATCCGGTTATATCACCCCCTCGCCCTGCAGGCCGCTAGTATAGCTGCAAGTCAGCTATTCAAAATTTGTCGCTGTGTATGCATGATTCATAGGTGATTATTTTAATATGGCTCAATTATCTAACTACGTAACTACCAAGTATCAAGTCCAAAAATGCAGGCCACCCTTGAAATAAATGAAAAAAAACAGGAGATTTGATTTAACCTCTCCGTTTCCTTCTTTTGTGGTGCCAACTTGCAAGAGAATTTTGGGTGGCTCCAGGCTTGCTGGAGATCAAAACATCACCATCTTGGAATGAGATGTTTGATGGAGAATTGCCTGTAGATTGGACGTATCAGGTGCCTTTTCCAGAGATGTTTTGTTGGTTGGATTGGGAATGATGACATTTTTTCCATTTGGAGGATTTTTTGAGGCAAAAATGGATATCGTATGGATTAGTACTGATCCACTCAGAATGAATGAGTTTTTTGCAAGACTTGTCAGATGTAGTGTATTTGGGGTTGGCGGGAGATACACCACAATTTGATATTTTTGCCTACTCTCGCTGCATCTAACCATGTTTTGTTTGCTTTAGTCATGAGCGCAGCATGTCATCTTGCATTCTACCAAAAAGTACCAGAAGGGCAAAGATGACAGCCCAGCAGAGCCACACAACGAAAAAACACAATATTACATTTTCACTCATCCATCATCCATCCATCCATTCATTAAGAAGTCTTCCTTTGTTTTTCACCACTGCTCAGGTGAATGGTTGCATTAAAGTGGCTTCTCAGGCTTTAGGGCAAGAGCTTCACTGGTGTGACCTCTTCCTTTGGACACCCAAGAGACAGAGGTGTCGACGGATGCTCTTTGATGAAGAGCTCTGGCAACGTGCCATGCACCTCGGAGCAATGTTCACTTTGGAAGTTCACAAAGCTCCAACGCCTACACCATGAGTTTGTTGTTTTTCAATGTCTCATCATTGAAAGGAAGACTTATGACTTGGCTTACCAGAATGCCTCTGGGGCCTGCAGATGTCTCTCTATATCCTTATGATTAGTGTGTGCCATAACTAACAACTTAACTTTGGGTTACCACATCAGTCTCTCAATATATGTGCAATGTTGATGCCATGCTTTCAGCTTCCAAACGGAAAAAATCACGTGTTGGTGGCCACTGAAATTCCATCGAACCCCCCCTGTATTTTGTATAATTAGCATATGTTTGTGCTCTTCATTGCTCCCTTTTTTCAAACCCGACCAATTCCTGAATATAAAGAGTTTGTTTAGGAGAGGTGATTATATGATCCATATTGAGGAGTATCATGGAGGATCAAAAAAATGCAAATGCAACTGCAATTCTGTTTGTTATACATACCGTTGATACCATAGTGATCCATAGTTCATGATATGTGTTCAAAAGTTGAAGAATCTAAGAACCTTTTGTTTGACCCAGGGTCTTTTGATGGAATCGCTCCCTTGAAACCTATGAATCCTTCAGGTTTCCCGAGCTGCGTCATTTCTTTTTCGACTGCTTCCTGCCAGAGGCGGTGGAGCGTGAGCGACAACGTCGGCAACGGATCGCCAAGCAGCGACACAAGAATAACCGAAGAAGTAGACAGAAGAAGCGGTGAAAAAGAAGACTGCAAAGAGGGAGTTGTTGTGTTTTGTGCTCGTTTTTTGGGAGATGATGTTAGATCTTAGGATCTTTTTGTGTGGCGAAGGGACCTGGTTATCTAAAGAATTCTAAAGACATGACTACACCACCCTATTTGAAAGTGGAACATCATGGGAAAGTCTCAGGAGCTGCGTGGTTTACCACCCTTGCCACCTTGGGAACCAGAATCACAGGTGGAAGTCTGCAGATGTGGAGGGGTTGAGCGGGTTGAGTCTTTCCCCAAAGACATGATGATGGGTGGCATGTTTGTGTTGTTTCTATTTGTTCCAAAGGCAAAGATCCATGCCATTAAGATGTTGTAAGACATGTTGCATAGAGATTTTGAATTGGTGCGCTTACAACACAAGATGCAGATCGCTGAGAAACCAGAGGTTTATAACTCTGCGATTCCAATTTACTGAAACTTCCATCGTGAGGATATGTTTTTAGCCTGAAATTCTCAGGGCAAGAATATTACATCTGAGGATATTGTTACCAATTCCATCTCTTGCAAGTGAACCTCATTTACTGCGACCCTGGTCGCACTTGCAGGAAGTGGTGCAACCAGTGCGACAGCCACACCCACATCACAATCAGGTGGCCATGACAAATTCAGAAGAAACTGCAGAGTACATTTAGGCACGACATTTGTGAACAGACATATGGATCCCCACGGCACGGTAGAGATTGTTCGACCATTGACCATGCAATGCCAGCCAAACATGGTCGCCTTGCGCCAGGGCGTGCAGATCCAGTCGCACACCATCATGTTTCTTTCCTGATCAGAAGTTCAGGATCTCGGGTGTGTCAGAGAAATTCGAAGAACAAACCATGGCCCTTTTGTTGTTTGCAGTGTTTCGCTTATCCAAGCCATCCTGGAGCACCTTGGGATTTTGATTGGATTTGATTTCATTCAGTGACTATATGATGTTATGTTATAAGTGTTGGTTAGTTGGCACCAGTGGATTTTTCAAATGGTCTGTTTGGCCAAACCTCTGACCAGATGAGCTGGTATATGCTGGTATAAGTTTGCTATGTTGTTATCAACCTTTGGAAGCATCAAATTGCTGTACATTTTTTGGGGAAAGCAACATGAAACATCATGAAACCTTAATATGCAAAAAGACACGCAAATTAGAAAGAACGAACTTTCTATATTTGGTGATTTTGACTACCATGTACAAACCTCAAACCGGTAGTGATATTTCATGAGATTTCAGGATTACTTCAGATGCCGTCAACCCTTTTAAAATGGGGTGGATCCTTCACCAACATCCAACGAGCGGATGGCCATAGGTTTGGTCCTCCTGGCCTTCCACACCTTTCAGCCATGCGCCCACCGTCCGGAGATCCCTATCTCAGGGGTTGGAAATGGTTGGAAGGTAGAAAAATCCACCAAGAAAGGTGCAAATTTGAGTTGCTTCTCACGGGTAGTAAGTTTTTTAAACTTACCGTAGTTGGAAAGATGTCAACATCTCAATTTCAAATAGTTATGAAATAGGTCATTCTTTTAAAATCTATTGATCAAAGTTACTGCACTTCGAAAGCAAATTTTGCCACTAGCACAAACTTACAACTGCCATGTGTTTCCTCTCTTCAGGGTCGATGTTGATTTCGGGGAGGGTGCATGATGAACATGATGGAGAATTTAGTTGGGCAAAATGACAGATGTATGTATATATATTTATATATATATGTGATATATGCACATGTTGTTTTTGGTCTTTCCGTTTCTCAACTGAGCCTTGGTAGCATGCGTTGGTGGTCTCTCTCTCTCTCTCTCTGAATTTTTGTGGGATGATTCCAACAGCTGGAGTAGTTCTTGTATGGAAGGGAGGTGCCTTTGAATTTGAAAACTGGCCATATAGAATTATATAGGTAGATCGCGTCATCATTGGTTAGATCTATTATTCCCTTTTAGTTGGTGCTTAAGGGCATTGCTTGTTGCTTTCACGTTAAGCATGTGCATATAAAAAGTTGAAGAATCCTCAGGGGGACACAGTTGGACAGATTTTGTTTCCCGCAGTTGGCCCAAGTGTTGCATCCCCGTTGCTCAGTGAAGCTTTGTATCTTGTCTGAACCTGAAAATAGGAAAGCAAGGTCCCAAGGATGATGCCAAACAGCTTTTAACAGTTGCCACAAGCATGTCCTGTCATGCCCAGCATTTGGAAAGGGTGCTTTACCACGAGGAATTCCATGGAATTCACCCATTTTTGAAGCACTGTTTCGAGTCGGTGAAATCTTTGACAACAAAGCTTGAAACCAAATTTTTGCGAGAGCCATTCGTCAGGCAGCGGTGACGGCAACAAATGAGGACGGATAGAGCAAAGCTTTATATTCGGAGTGTCATACTGGAAAAAGTCCTTCGAATTATATAGGAATTCCCGTTCTTGCCAAAGATTTAGTCGCGCCTTGGATGATTTGTTTAATGAAAAGACCTTTGCATCCTCCTTAATTATTTTGTATGTGTATATAGGTTTCAGCAGACACACATTATGCAAGGAAAGCGTTACCAAAAAATTGTTTGGCAGAAAAGAGTCGTTATTTGCAACCATCCCTGTTTGCCAGCCTCATTCTGCTTCACAAACCAGACAAATCCATGATCTAACGCAGCCACCCAAATATAACTACAAAAACTGTCCACAACCTCTCCGGGTTAATTTGAAGTAGGATATAGTTATATGCTGTCTTTAATGATTCATGCGTTTCGTATATGGTCTTCATGTCTTGATTTCCTTACGGATATTGTTATATATGCACTTGTGTTATAATTGACGCAATTCCAAAAGATTAGTGCTGCTTCATATTTTCATATGTTTGTTCAGGATTGTTGTGTTTAGCCAGACAGGATTTTTATTCACAATGTGGACTCCTACATTGGCAGAGCACTGGTGAAAGAGTTGCGCAAGGCAGAAGGACACTTGGTTCAGGCAAAGTGCCACACACTAATAACTGATTGGAGCCGGTATGTTTTTGAAGTGATCTTCATTTATACATGTTTCATATGTCTTTGAAGGTTTTTAACCACTTTGGAATACACACACGCCAAGGAGAATGAAAAATTCACGCAGTTAACAAGTGTTTTTTTAGCATTTGCTTGCTCAACTCATCCACCATGGTTTGCACCTACAATATACAAGTCAATGTGCAACAGTCTCAACTCATCACACACCAATTTATGATGCCATGCTCACATGGAAATCCAAGGTGGTTTAAACCGTATCTTTGGCACCACCTCCAAAGCGGGTGAAGCACCTGCAGCGGTGAAGCGTATTGTGTGTCGAGATGATCCAAAGAAGGCGATAGGTTATCATGGGTGAACCGAAGGTAACCACAAAATGGGGTTGCAAAAAAATGTAACCATATTGTAAGCTTGTAACCTTCTGCCAAACTAGCAACAAAAGGAATGTATTCTCTCAATTTCTTACCTCTTCAAAATTGTTAGACTTGGAGTTGCTGCTTCCTAACGAATCCTAGAGAAACATCTAAAACTCAAGCTGGGCCTGGGTCTTGGCGGTTGCGGTTCCCTAGAAGCAGATGCCTCCGCGACACGTTGCCACAGGCAAAGAAAATGGCAGACACCATGCAGTCATGCAGACTAGTGGCTACTTGTCCTGAGATGTCAGCATTGCAATCGTTTGCATTAGATCGCGTTGTACGTACAGCAAAGAAGTTTGTTTGACTGCAGAGCCTTGGGTTAAGGCCCCACTGAAAAAGGCAGGCAGGCAGAACATGCTACAAGTCCAGCTATAGTGGCCATTGCTTGACGGATGGGCATAGTAAATCAATATAATCAATGGAAATTGCAGTTTCCCAAGCCAGTGTTCATTTATGGCTATTGAACCGGTTCGACCCTTCCATTCAATATACCTTCAGCCTCGCAAATCACTCCCCTCCCAGATTTCAGCTGGAAGAATGCGGAAAGAGACCCTGCACAGAATTCACACTTCAGTCAAACTTGCCTATGTACCAGCTTACCAGCTGATCATATACCAGCTTTGTAGTTTACTTTAGGGATGTTTAGGATGGAAATGGCACCAGCTGCCCATGTGAGAGAACTTGACAAGTTTGGTGGTTTTGCAAAACATTCGAGGTCATTAGCCTTTTCGATTGCAGCCTGGATGACTTGCACTTTGCAATCAATGCAATGAAGGTTGACCCAAAGGCTCCGGCAAAAACGTTAGTTGTTTAGAAGAATAACCTGCAAGATCAAAGGAAACGAAAGGTGTAAGGTGTGTGTTTTTGTATCTCAAGCATTCTCAAACCAGGTGCTGGATTTAGGTGGATTACATTGTCCGACATGGTTGCATGCTTCAAGGTTTAAATAACTCCTATATACTCCTATAAAATGATGTGAAGTGGTATTGCCCACACGATCTATCGTGATTTCAGTCTAGGATTTGGATCTCAAAATTTAAGTCAACCATGTTTGATGTCATTTTTTATGTCAGGCGAATCCTCCAAAAGTGCTTGGAGAATTGGAGAGTGAGGTCATTTTCCTGGTGATTTCTTCCGCTCCTTGGCGAACGAAAAGAACCTTAAAAGTGGTTATGTTGCATGGGCTTTACGGGGATATCTAGACAGGCGAGCATTAAGGGGAAGCTGTTTTCACCTTCCCTTTTTGGCCATCTTAAAATGTAGTTGTTCAATCATACTGGTAGTTGCTCAACCCTTCCATTTTTGCATATGAATTCTGACATTTCTTTTTTTTGGTGTGGAACTCTAATCTTAAAATCATTGAACAGAAACATGAGAAAGGCTGTGCACCACATAAAAGTTCCGGGGGGGGGGGGGTGGGAATGAGGTCACGATAATACGAGAATATATTCTATTGTATACACTACAGTATCCATGTGTATATATATATATATTATACTTATATCTCTTTATTCATTTGGGTACTTGTATTTATATTTGTATGTATATATACATGCATTTATATTTATATATATGTATAAGCCCTGAGGAACCAACCTGCGCTTCCGAGTGGATAACGTCACTCAACAGAAGCTGCTCCGATTGTCCTCAGGTCATGGTGTGGTCATCTACCAAGCCAGCGGCACCACAAACGGCCATCAAGGAGTGCAACAATTGGGGATGTGTGCTGGCCCTGGTTGCACCACGGTATTGAAAGGCTCTTCAGCTTGTTCAAAGCGAAGGGAATGTGAAAAGCAAAAGCTTCATTTTTTGAAGATTCATTTGACTCAAGTAGTTTTTGTGTAATTTTTATGATGTTTCATCCTTTGGATTTTGCACTTTCCAAGCTGGATAGGACAGCGACTACCTTCGTCGATCTCCCAAAGCTGGCTCCAAATTCGAGCAGCACCTTGTTCCAAAAAAATGGAGCACCGGCCGGAGAGGATACCTTTTCAGTGGACAACTCACACTTGTTTCATGTATGGAAAAGCACCTGCAATCTTAGCTAGTAATTGTCCAATCACCTAGGAAATTGTTCGACATTGATATCCACAGTGTATGATATGTGTGTGTGAAACACAACTTGTGGAAAAGCAAGGTTCCATAAAGTGCAAATAAACTACAAAAATCTAAAAACTATATAAATCATGACCTCGCATTTATTACAAACTTGCCCTCAAGTGCTGAGGTGGAAGGAGATGGAAGACTTGGTGTTCAATTGCTTCAACAGAGAAGCCTCCCAGGTCAAAGCCTTTGTGGTAGCTGGAGGCGCAGGGTGTTTGGGTGATGATTCGCCAAGTAGAATCAGTAGAGACTATGTAGGGACATGTTGTTAGTTTTGATGTAGACTCTTTAGATGTTTGTTGGGCCCTGCTGCTGAAAAGAACTGGGATTGCCTTACTTTGTAGAGGCAACTGGATTTGGAGTTTGTCTTGTTGATACAGCTTCCCAGCCTTCAAACGCAGGCCTGTTTTACGGTGAGGGCGAGCAGATTTTTGCTGATGTCTTCAAAGATGCCTGGCGAGGTGTTCAATCTCATGCGATTGTGAGCCCAGGGGTCAACAAGGTGCCAACAGTGTCTAGGCTGCCGTAAAGTTAAAACGCCCCTGCCTTTTTCGCTTGACAGGGTCCTTTGGCTGGTTGGAGGAGAAAAAAAACTTTTCAAGTGTTTCCATTTTTAAGAGATTCACAGATGTTTGGGTGGCTATGTGGTGAGATGCTAAATATGACGTGGGAAGGTGTTGATTGCTCCCCTGCAATCCTGGCTTCAAGCTTGTTTACCAACTTGGCATGATGATGGAGATGGCACTCTACATACCAACTGCTTGCACAAACAAGCACATTCAACCTTCAGTTATACTCCTCACAACAGTGACTGGTACATTGCTTGGGATGGTTGGACTTGACCCTGGTCCTCTTCAGTTGTCAGATGCCAAGGTCCATGTTCGCGATTTGGCGCGGATGGTGCGACAAGTCAGCCTCACTGCGGAAAGCATCAATCCATTAGAGACTCCTCCCTATTTTCTGGCGGTGGATCAACCGCGCCTTGGCACCAATCTTTGATAGGATTCATTGAGGTATAAAACTTGTAGATAAAAACGTTGCATGTATCGAACCTATTCAGCATCTCTAACAGATTTAGCAGCCAAATTTGGAGGTTTTTGTTCTTATCTACAAAGTTGAATCATTCCATACATGACCCAGACCAAGGCCAGCACAACCACCAGTCTCGACTCAAAAAGACTTGGTGCAGGGCATTGTTGATGAGATGGGGGAGCACTATCAGGCCTGGGAGTCTTTCTTGAGAAACTTGTGGGCTTACAGTAATTTGGAAGTTGTAGATGTTTTGGTGGATGGCAGGTCCAAATTCTTAAGTCGTATTTTTTTGTTGTCGATTGTCACTGTTGTTCCTCTTGATGGCGACGCTTTTTCAGTCATTGCAGGTGCCGCGCGTCTCTTATGAGGAGGCTGGTGGAGAGAGTCTTGAAGATATACAGACAACATGACAAATGAATAGATTGGTAATAAAGATTCAATTTATTGTAAAATGAATATACAGACAACAGACTTATTACCAATCTTAAGATACAAATAAATAGACATGGTAATAAAATAAAATGGGTGTGACCTCCTGACAGATTCGTGACTTCGAGGCCATGTCGGTGGCAGAGTTGCAAGAGGTCCGTGAGGCCCTAACTTTGGACTTGTGGATGGAACCATCAGCACTGGCATTGAACGAGGCCGGGGGAGGTTTGGGAATGAGGTTTGGGTAGCAGCCGGTAGCATTTGCCAAGACAGGATATTTTACCTGTACATTGATGATATTATGATGATGCAATTTGAGAATGATACGAATTGAATGGAAGATGAGAAGGGGAAGAGTATGGAAAAGAGTTTCTTTTTGGACCGTTGTCTAGTTGACTAGCTTGCAGCGAAGAGCATTGAATTCAAAACATGATAGGGATATGATATACCTGTTGTGTACTTCAGGGGTCACGGATACAAAATCAGAATCAGCTGCTAGGAGCAGGTTTTGCGTCATGTGGAGCCTTTCCTGACATCTATGGTTCCAAACTAAATTGGGTTCACCCCCATGATGCTAACTCCCCGAGAATTCCTCCATTCTCACACATGGGAACTTTGGATGTGGATTGCTGAATTTCAATCAGTGGTTGAAAAAAATGCCCGATGTGCCAGGACTTTTGTGCCAATTGCGATCCCCCAGGCTGGATTTGCAAGACACTTTGGTCCGCAATGGTCAGACCGGAATCGTCGATTTGAGACGATTCGAGTAAAGTTGGATGATGTTGTATATTATGTTTTTTTAATATTGGTCATTCTTTGCCTCAGCTAGTCAATGGTTGGAAGGGAGCGATTTGGAGATGGGGTTATGCAGAATCCGCTGTTGGTAATGAATGGCAATTACCTTTAGGTTTCGAACCACCTTCACAAAGTTGCCCCCGGAATGACAGCATGTTCCTCATGAAAATGGCTGATGTTTTGCAGAATCTCAGCCATGGCCCCCATGGGTTTGTGAATGGGTCTTTTTCACCTTTTCCCTGGCCTAGGAATGGCCTTTTGGCCAACCTTCGCAGCATCGCAGATGAATTCTGTGTGGGTAAGAAGTTGCGATGCATGAGGCTCGATGGTTTGGATGGGGAAGATGAGTTTGATTTGCATACTAGTTGCAGTGGGTTTATTACATCGGCATACACCTCTTTTTTACATCGGCTCAAGCCTTTCTTCATTCATACCAACCGTGCTTGCACCCATGTGTTTTGAAAATCCTGTGCACCCTTCAGAAGCCACCCGTGCAGGAGTCAGTGACACATCACCCTTCCATTCAACACACGGGTTGCAAGGAAAGTGAAGGAGGCAAGCTGAACATCAACTTTACCTCTATCCCTTTGAACTTCAATCTTTGCATCAAGTGCCAGGAATGCAGAAAAGGATGGTCACGAAACTGGGTCGTGAGATGTGCTTTGAAGGGATCTGTGCAGCATGGACATGCAATTTGCTGTGCTGGGCCGTTGCCACGGCCAGTCTTTTCTTGGCAACGACCATTGCAACCTTGTTTGAAGCGGTGTTGATGTTCAAATAGCCGCCGGATCATCTCGGGAGGGTAATGCTTGCCCGACTTCTTCTGCCATGGTCCTGGCAAAAG
>DF242912.1:0-48377 GCA_000507305.1 Breviolum minutum Mf 1.05b.01 | reverse complement strand
TATACACATATATACACATATTTTTGTACATATATATATATACTTCCCAGAAGGAATGTTTACATATTTTTTCACGTAAATTTACAGTCGAAATGAAGGCCAGGCGCATTTTACACGAGAAAACACAACGATTTCTCCGCGGTCGGTGCGCACCCGAGGAGGGGGTGTATATTAATAAGGAACAGAGATCAAGTTTCTTCATATCGAGCGTAAAATAACAAGTGTCGTTCATTCCCACCCGCCCTCCCACTACATACGTACACACGCGTTTTTGTCCACAACATGATTGCTGATGATGTTTGTTCACTACCCGCCGTTTCCACAAATCACATCTTTTGCGAACACGCTATTTGTGAGCATAAGCAGGAGGTGGTTTCCTATGCATTGTTCCATCCTCAAAAAGGTGTTGGTAGTTTGGTAGATCATGGTAAATCTGTGTTCCTCACGCTCACGTCTTTGAAGTACCGCTGGAGCGAAAGCAACAGGTATCCATCGAAGCATGCCATGGGTGGCAGATTCTCATACTTTCTTCGAAAAAATTGAACATGCCAAACAATCATTGAACTCCTTGGTTTGGAGGCAAGAATTTCCCACACAGGACACTCATGGACTAAAACCGAAGATGGCATCAAGTCAACGTGCTTCATGGCCCTTTTGCTTGTAAGGTTCAACAAAGGAGCCACGACCGCCGCTTGGCACTCAGTGGTGGAGGTGGCCGCTGGAAAGCCGGAGCCAAAGGAGGCCGCCTGGGCGGCAAACCAGAACGTCCATATTTTGGAATGGTTGGAAATATGAACTCCCTTTTTAAGGGGTCCAATGAAAAATTTCCAGCAACAAAAAATGGCAAAGTCCCTCAAGACGTTTCCCCAACTTCGGAGGACCTTGAAGATAAAATGTCAGTTGGGTCCATTAAGAATGACGCGTAAGGTCTACTGTTCTCAGTTCTCTCAAGGTGCTATGGGTTTAATCAAGTTGAATCACTAGGGAGTTTCCAGAGACCTAGCACCTCCTATATATCAGTACATGCACCTCCTGCTGCCACGGTGCCTTGACGGCACTCCTATAGCGATGGAAGGACATCCAGTCATGGCTTTTTTCGCGAATGAGCACCGCGGCCCCCTCCCCCGTGTTGAGCTGCTGGGCCACTGGGCCCCAACCCTTTCTTTTCAACAAAAGTAGACCAAGGAGATCTGAAAAGCAGAGTATTTTCGACTAAGTTTCGACCCTGAAAAGTTTGACGTTTGAAATCGAATCGATTTCAGCCGCAATGGAAATGTTGATTCCTACACTGATCAGCTTTCCTTGTACTGGCAAATTTTGGGATCCTGGGACCCCCAAAGAACAGCATAAGTTTCTGGATTGAAAAAGCTAAGACTTTCCAACTCTCTCACAAGGCCATGGGCAAAGTTTCTCCAATACTTTATCAAAGGAGTGACATGTCTGGAGATACAAAAAGCTGGAGCCGCAAACCTTCCTGCCAGCACAGCCTGAGTACACTTGACTCGAACCCAGCACATTTTCTTGAAAAGACAACTTCCGTTCCCACTCCCAAACCCCTCCGCGAAAGAAAGCCACCACTTACAGACGACAAGACTGGGACCAGGGGAGTTTCATTGCCACGTGGTGGAACGTCATGTCGCGACCCAGCGTTCCTTCTTGGTGTAGCCTCCGAAGAACCACACATTGCCGTTCCAGACCACAGCCTATGGCTGTTAAAAAAGGGAAGGTGCAGCTTTCTAAAAGAAAAAAATCCAACATGCCAAAAAACAAACACCAGTTGGTTACCAAACTGTTCCAAAAGCAACTGTTCCAAATGGAGAAACCATATTTTGTGTAAAAACCATACTACAGTGGTTCACTTCCAATGAATTGCTTCTATATCAAGTCATCCAGGTTGACTCCATGCGATGGGGGAAAAAACTCCCGTGGCTGAGAATGATGGAAAAACCCCCGGCATTTGGTGATCCGAACATTCAACCTCTCCAAAAAATCGAGATAGATTTGGTCCCCTTGATGGATCCTTTTAATCCCCCGTTTTTTTGAAAGGCTAACTTACACCACACCTCCCTGGGACTTCAACCCACCAAATCTCCCAACTCACCGAAAACCTGTGCACCACTTCGAGCGGGTGGAGCACGGCCGCTAGCACGAATCTCTTGCCACAGATTGGTTTCCACATTGTACCTGGCTGGTTGGTGGTTTTTCACCAACCCATCTGAAAAATCTGCGTAAGTCAAATTGGGGAATCTTCCCCCAAGTTTCGGGATGAAAATAAAAAATGTTTTGAAAATTCGAAACCACCCCCCTAGCTGGTGGATGTGTGTGAATATCATGAAGTTGCCCTACCCCTAGCGAGCATCTCCAGGATTCGGTTTCGAAAATGTGAAGAAACCAAGACTACAAGGACATAAGTGGGAGACATCCCCTAGTCAATCGAACGGTTCTTGAAAAACCTTACATTAAATGCAAGAGCTCCCGGATGCCCGGCACTTGGCATTTTCGCATATGAAGCTTTGTCACCTGCTGGAAATGGGATCGCTGTGAGCTGCTCCCATGAAACTCTTGAATTCGTGACTGCAAATCGATTTTCAAAATGCAGTCTTCAAACTTCTTTCAAACGGAAAGAATCTATTCCAGCCAAATTCAGCAGGGAAGGACATCGCTTTCGAAACACTCCAATGAATCAGCAGAATATTGTGAAGCGAACATCAAAGTTGAAATTTCTGCGAACGACCACCTCCTCATTCCTTTGAAATGGTCTTGTGGTCTTCCAAAGCATGGTTTCTCTGAATCTCTCTGGCCTGCAATGCATCTTGCTGGTGCCAGCACATCAGCAAACCCACAATCCGGATGTTTAAAGATGTGAAGAAAACCGCCAGAGTGTGGTAGACCACTATGCTGGACCATGAGAGGCTCTCTTCCAACAACTGCTGTCCGTAGGAAGTATCTAACATAGAAATGATCCACAAGACTTCAGCTGGACCACGACCAATGAAGAAAGCCAGGTACGTACCAAAATGATGCCTGATTTGTGACGGTTCAAGCTCCAATTCAAAAAAAACACACAAAGGAAATTGCCAATAATGTCTAAGTGCTCCCAAATTTGCTGAGTTGGAAACTTCAGAAAACTGTGAACTCAAAAGAAGAAACCAAAAATCTCTTGAAGCCAGAGATGCACATGAGTCGTATGAGACTTTTGCAGCCATGGAGGTTTGCGTTTCTGACTATGTCCCAGTTCCCTTCGCAGCATCCACACCACCGGCAACTCAAAGAGCAAGCCCTGAATCATCACACCACCCATCTGGTGGCTTGCAAGTGCATAGATGTAGGCAAAGATGGTGATGACATGATGTACTGTGTAGGTAAGATACATCACTTGTGCCGAGCTGCAACAAAGATTTAAAGGAAAAAGGGCCAAGCCACCCCCAGAGTCAACAGTCAAGCCTTGCCCCAATAAATCTCGACTTCTCCAATCTTCCCAGAGGGCACAGCTCCAATGACCTACGGCCATCCAAAAAAAGAACTGTTGCGCCGGGCCAAAACTCATTAACATGCATTGCGTTGGCTGGTTTTTGGGTAAGCACTGCAAAAAGAAGCTGGCGCCCACCATAGATGCCAAAGAGCAATAGATCAACATACGGTGCAGCTTCCGCCGGTAGAAGCGTGTCGCCAGATCCAGCTCGGCACTTGAGAAGGGGGGCAGGAGCCTATGAGAGACAGCCCAACAGCCTGTCCACAACAAACAGCCCAAAAACGAGGCCCAGGCACCAAAAACGTGGCCAAAGTCTTCAGTCTCTTCCAGCATAGCTTGGCCATGGAGACCGCTGCACACCAAAACCCCAGTCCAACAGATTGAGCTGAGAACAAAACAACGGAGAATAGGTGAAAGTGTATGACTGCATCAAAAAATGCTGATTAATGTTTCTTGACTCCCCCATCTATCTTTGTATGGGATTCTGGAGGGCCTGAACTAAGCAAAATCTACAGTAGAAGTAGAACAGCCATGTGCCCCAGCTCCAAATCACGCATATCCAGTCACAATCTTGGAAACGGAATGAGGAGGAAAAACAGTTCTAAAGCACCTGACCCATCCGAACGTTCTGATTGTATCTGATTGTAGTATTTTCTGAGGATTTGATCATCCACACTCACTAAATCTCCAGAATGTGCCCAGTTGTTTGTCACTGCTCTGATCACACCTCCCTCTTTTTTGTTGGCAACATGCCATTCCTGCTAGTTCTTTGTCCACACCATCCCCCACGCGGATTTGGAAATAGCGCACGCGTGGACGTCACTTTGACGTGCAGCTCCATCAGTCCCTCCAAAGAGGTAAAAAACACCATCCTGGCAAGGAGGACCCAGGGGTGATACTACTGTGCAAAACTATATCCACCTTTTTGTGAAGAAAATTTGCGCTGCTGCACCAGTTCGGGATCCGAACAAAGCGATTCAACATTGCTTGGATTTTCATTCCCAATGAAATGCAGGAGTTTGGAGCATTTCTTAGATCGCATTTGTTTGTTTGCGAAGTCTGAAGCTGCAGCATGTGGCACAATCTGGCGAGAGGGTAGTACGCCTCAGTACCCCTTGCTATGTTAAAGTAAGGCAGCCACTTTAGAAAGAATGGGGTGGATGAACTAGGTGGAGTTAGGCAAATGGAACCATCTTTGCAATCTTTGTAGCATACAGAAGTGGAACCATATCCTCAAGTAGGAACAGGGTTTCGCAATAGGCCTCCATGAATGCTTCGTCCCAAGCACAAAACAAGCACAATCATCATCATAATCATAAGAAATCACACCTGGACGCTGCAGATCCAACCTCGTTCACAACCGCATGTCCCGTTCGGGGTGTGTACACCTGAGCAGGAACAGGTGACAGGGAAGCAACAGATGCGGCAAAAACCCTTCATCTCACGATCAGATCGTTTTTTTCCACGTTTCTTGGTTGCATTTTTGTAACATGTAACATGTACTCACCTGATGATAAGTTCAAGGCATGGCTCCATGCCAAGGCATGGCTCCATTCGAGTGGTGTTTTAAACCGCTGAGTTCCAGGCATCCCCAATATTTTCCAAGTGGCTCCACTTGTAAGGCCTTGCGCATGCATGGCTTTGTTCAACCCCACAAAGCTGGGTCTCTCATGTGTGTTGATGAAAAAACTTCACCTTGGACCTTGGAAGGTGGATTTGGTCACACACAAGGATTTCCTTCTTGGAGCATAAATTCCACGAAATCTCATCAGGATATGAATCGACCAACTGCCTGGTACTGGGAAGACACTTCCTAGCACACATTTGGGGAAAAACCTTCCTACTCTTGGGAATGAGAAGAGTCACTGCATGTATTTTCCATGGAAAAGAGGATGGCTGCTTGCTTGCTGGTGCCCAGGACAGGAAACAATATTTTTTTGGCACAAAGTCAACACCTGGGAGAGTAGCTTCATCTAGCTATCATCATCCAAACAAGACTTTGATACAGTTTTCCACACGTTATGCCATGCAATTGAACAAGTAAACTTGACGTAAACTGCTGTAGACTGCCACGATTTTCTGGCATGAGATGATGCTCTGCCCATCCAGCTGAAGGGGGCCGGATGTTTTTTCATTGGCTACAACATATCTGCTGCAGGATTCTTTGAATATCAAGCTTTATTTCCGATGCACAGCCCATCCCTCTTGATCAAGGATAAAATGATTGACCCGCTGCAAGACTTATCATCGAAATCTTCATATCAAATCCGATGAATGTGTCAACTGGATCTCACCAAATCCGATGGATGGTTCAGCGATAAAAATCGACTATTAGCTCAAAGCTGAAACGATTTGCAGCTCCCAAATCATATCTATATGAAAAAATAATATATGCCCACCCAAGAAATTAGGCCTTAACAAACCTTTGAAGGATGATAGCGTTTCATAGTGGTTTGTTTTTACAGCAGCAAACATGGGAAGAGATGCCCATCAAAGTCGAAAACGACTCCATTGTCATCTTGGCCCCCCAGGCGCAGCCGAAGTCATGGGACCATCAGACCTTGGAAACAAACGCTGAAGCATCGCTGAAGCCAGGCAGCCATGATCGTCCAAAGATTGCAGATTCTGATCGGTTGGGAACATGGTTCTCGTACTCCATTTTGAAGTCACCAAGGGGTCGGTTCAAGATTCATTGTCAGCAACTGGAACAAGGCTTACTGCAAAATTTGGCCAAACTCTTTGCAGAGGCGTCTTTACTGGGAGGTCTAACATGAGACGAAGAACTCAACTCCAAAATTCAGACCCATTGGCAGTCGAAGTCTTTTCCTGCCCGCTGAGGTGTCCGTACAAGCATCTCTGAGGCACTTTTCATTAAACACAACAGCGACATAGTACTGAATTTTGAACCAAAAAGCGGCTACAAAGATCGAAGAACATCTTTGCACATATGACATGAAACTAACAAGTATGTCATTCCAACAAAAGGACATCTTCATCCAAAATTGTAAAATTGAATGTCATTTCCACCCAATGATGTGTTTTTCTCAGCAAGCAACTCAAAAGGGTATTTTTTAATCTAGTGACTTCCTTACATGTAACACCAAATAGATGATAAGCTGGAAGGATCGGCAAGGTGTTTTTTCACAGATATCTACTAGGCAAAACGTAAGTCCCCTGCAAAAAGGTTAACCTTTAGTGAATTTCATTTTGAACCCCACTAAATCGAAAAAGGTTAAGGGTATAAGGAACTACCAAACGTTTGCCAAGTTTACACTTGCGCACAGTAAACAATATTTTGAGCTAGATAACACCATACAGACAAAACATCAATGCTTTGTTGAAACATGGGCCATGTGTAGTAAGTAGAGAAGCACGTGATATATCACTTGCATAAATTCCAACAGTTTTATGAAATCTTCATGGGAAACTGTGACATGTCTCCAAAAACAAAACATCTACCCATGTTGCATACATGAAGAAGGATTGAAAAGTGCAAACAAAACCGCACTAGCATGATACACGTTTTTTTTCCAAGTTTTTGCCCCAATTTGAGTGATTCGCCAACATCGCTTTCGTGGGACCTGCGCAAATGCAAATGACTGGACGTTTCCCACATGCAAAGGGGACACACAAGCTGCAATACAAACACACACTACTTATACTTGCCGCTTATGATGAACTTTCAAAGGCCGCGCCATATGAACGGCAGGGCACAACTTTGGAAATTCAAAAATTCTCGATCGCCGATAACCATACATGTGTAGAAAATACACATGTAGTACCGCACAAGGCGGTGGAGGAAGTTCCAAAACAGGAAACCTTTAGGAGAGATTGGTTGCTGTGAGTCACAGATGTCAGAGCAAAAACAATGATTGATCGAACTGTCCAACTATCTAGCTGACTAATTGACACACTGACAAACTGACTAAACCTGTTTAACTGACCTGATTGCGTGACTAAGTACTTGACAAACTGACTCGTTGATCTTCTGGTTCATTGACCAACTGATGAAATGGACTAACTGACTAACAGATCAGCTGACTAAAAAATTTTGACTTGGAAATGTGCTTCTCTCAAAGCACCGTGCAATTTTTCGACATCGGAACTTCAAAAGTGGTCCGAAAGTGACGTGTTTTGCACATGTTCTGCAATTTCGACATCGAAAACGTGGATTGCGGATCCCCTGCTTCCATTGAGAGGAAAGATTGAGATCAGTTGATCGACCATTCCACGAGCTAGATCGGCACTCGCTACAAAAAAAAGTGCAACGGGTGGGTACGACGCAATTCATTGACAGTATCCGCCAGGTTCTCTGTCTATGACTCAACTCGACATCGGCGTTAATTAGTTTGATTGCATTGTTGCTTAATTTGTTTCAGGTGTGCACCATTATAAAAAGTTTGGTAAGTCCGTCTTTCACCCACTTCTAACTGAAGGGCTCCGCCTGCGACCTACGCACAGCAAAAAAAAATCCAGCTCTCAGTAGATCTTCTCCAGTCAGATAGTAAGAATAGAGAAACATGACCAAACCATGTATTCACGTTTCAAACACTTGCAGGTGCAGCCGTTCTGCTTACTGCGAAGACTTACGAGACCTGGGAATTTCACTGAGGAGAAAGACTGAGAGTTGAGTTGCGGATCGCGTCGGTTTCACCTTTTTCACCTGTCATCTAAGCACCTTGCTATGTGGTATTTGTGGTTTTGTTTGTTTGTTTCGTGCTTTGAAGTAGCTCGAATGGAACTTTCGCAAGTTTGTCACCCAGGAGAAACCACTTCGAGGAGGTTTCCTCCCGGTATTCTGGGATGTACTGCGTGCCTACACGCATGCGGTTGAGGATATTGGAGCTGTGGTTGAATGGCTGTCAGAGCGCTGTTCCTTCAAGGCTGCTGCCAAGTCGAGTTTGGCATTTTTTTGCTCCATTGCTGCGCTCATCATGACGATGGTGACAGTCTTGGAAATGACGACGAACTTGTGCATCCCACAGGCCAAAAAAAGGGGAAAGCCAGTCAAACAAAAAACAACACAAACAACAAACCGCCCCACCAAAAAAAACAAACAGAAACCAAACAAAACAACCAAAAACCTGGTGATCCCAATGAAGGTGAAACTGTGAAACAGATATGGCCCTCAATGAGTGAAGATCCCAGCTCTCAGGATATCTGCGGGGGCCTGGGAGGGGTGGAATGTTGTAAACCTTACAGCAATTGAGGACTTCAGTGTTTAATCGTGTGAATGTAAACCGCTGAGCTGCATCGGTACGCCCGAATTCTTGCGTTGCGGCCCGGATAAAGAGTTTTGTGGATGAGGACAAAGCGGTGGACCGCATACTCTAGATCGTCTGCAAATATAAGATTGCTATGGGCATCACGCACAAAGTAACTAAAGAATCTGACGTACAAGGAAGATAGAGCCACCAAAAGAAGATGAAAAGATGTCCTCCATGCCATTACCAAGGCATAAGCTTGAAACACAGTGCTGTGATGAGAGCAATGCATCCGAGGGTTCAGCGGAACTGTAAGCCTCCGCGCAGAGTCCTCCTCTCGAAGTCGTACCCATACGACCAGTTTCACAGACATCTTTTAACAACTTCATAAGATGACACTCACAAAATGCTCAACGCCAACTTTCAACAAAGCAACCAACCAACAGGCATGTGTTAGTTCTGCCAGGCGAGTTTGTCTCACCGGACGCACTTTCTCATTCCATGACATATGTGCAATTGACGGGTACGGCGCCATTAATCGAACGTCTCCGCCAGGTTCTCCGTCTTTGACAACACTTGGCGTTAATTAGTTTGTTTGCATTGTTGCTTAATTTGTTGAACGTTTTTGCAATTAAGTTGAAAAGTTAGGAAGTCCGTCTTTTCACCCATTTCGCTGACTGAAGGGCTCCGCCCGCGACCTTCGTGGCACGCAAGCAGCGTAAAGCAAAAAAAACAAAGCAACCAATGGCAGAGCATACTCGTCGCAAGTTATTTACCTATATGTTTCTGCTGAATTTGCTTTAACTTCTAACATTTGGAACAAGCGGTGCCTTTCCCTTCGGACGGTTGACATGCGTGCTCTCGGCGTTGCCAATTACTTGATCTAACTGTCCGAGGAACAAGCCACCTTTACCCGCCCCCTGCACTCTCCGGGAGACTGCAACGTGGGTGGTGTTGTTACTTTTTCGTTTTGCAGCAACCAGAAAAAAAAACACAAAACTCTTAAATCCTGCACTAGAGCCCATGTTCCATTCCTGCCATCAGGAATGGAGTAAAACTGAGTCCTGGACATCTTCTTCCGGCCGGTTAGGCCGGTTCAGAATCAGCAGTTCCTCTAGATAATCAGCATTCACGTAGCTGGCCAAGATTGCAAAGGCGATGGCGGAGCAGGTGCCATTATGTCTCCGCACATGTGAGACACGCCCGTCTGGGTGCGAAGAGCAAGAAACTGGTTGGCAGAAGTCTTCTTGAAGTAGTGGGTGTTAATGTCAGTAACATTAGGGCATGCTATCAGCAATGCATACACCGCATCGTACCATGCATCAAGATCTCTTTTGTTGGGCAAACACATGGAGACTTGGATACGTTCTGACTTGTTAGCACCTCACGGCAAAGATGCCTTGGTCTGAAAGACCGCCTTGATCAAGTCTGCTCGTAGGTGCATCACAGGATCACAAAGCTTTGAACCGGCAAGGAAAACCAGTCAACTCGGATAAAGGCAGTGAGGAGCTGAATAGAGCTCTCAAGGTGTGGGCATTTTTGGCGTGACTATAAGGGTACAGAGAAGACGCATACCACGGCCTTCTGTTCTTGAGGTTTCCTATGATCCCTCTGGCTCAGACGTCATATTTCTTGGATAACATCTCTAGTCATAGCAGTGATAACGACAGCACTGGTTGCACTGATCTCAGTGTCGGATGGGAAAGAACGCGCTGGAAAAGTGCCATAACGCTTTCAGGTCGGTCGCTATGAATTGCTCTTATGGCATAGCCATTCTGTTGACAATGATATTTCTACGCTAAATGGAGAAAGAACGACTGGCACGAACTGGACACCTACTTGGCAGTTGCTCATTGTTTCATGCTTGTTCACATCTCATGAAAAGGATTTACCTGTGAGGGGCACTGCTTCACAACCTGATGCAACTTTGCTCTGTGTGCACTCCGGAGACCGGGGTGCAACTCGAGGCATCCTAAGTAACGCTCTCTTCATGATAACCAGCATTGTCTGGCTCTATGACCTTTAGCATGGATTGGCGATTGGGTCATGGGAATACTGACTATAGAGGGCTATTAGGGTGCAGTTTCAAGTTTGGCTTGGTGCCTTTGGAGGAAATGCTGAGGACAATGCGAGCCTACACAGCACTGCTTTTTTTTTTCGCTCCACGCTGCTAAGGTGCACTTCCTCAGAAGAAGGTCCCGGGCAGAGCGCCCTACATCCACAATTGGACAGAACTAACAGAACTGAATTAAAACCAACAAATTAATTACAACATTCAGGCCAAAAATTTGCAGAAAACAAATTAGATAATTAACCGACGCCACAGGTGGCATCAAGAAAGGGGCACTATGGACCGGGTAGAGAAACTAGATTTTCGGATCCATAACAACGGTTCCCTTCCCACGAGAATGCGCTCTTTGTTTTCATGGAATATTAACAGTTGAGGGCAGCGAGCCGACACTCACTCAGATTCCTCTCAGATGTTCTTCTCAAATAGTGAGACCCAGCGAGACCTTTTCAGAAAAGGGTGTCCAGAGACGCAGTCAGCAGCTTCGGTGGAGTGGGCATAGCGAAAATATCTCCAGTGCATGAAAGACCCCAAGAGTTTTGGGAGAAAGGACAGTTCATGGAGAGAATGCAATCTCGTGAAAAATACCTTCAAAGAGTACTTCGCTGAAGGTGAAGCCCTCTTCGTCAAAGGTCCCCGGAACCTTTCTGATCGAGTCCAAGCCAGGTCAGTTCCAAAAGATCACGTCCATCAAGTAAGAGGAAGAGAACGGAGGCTCAAGAGCAGAACTACCAAGACTATCAAAATCGAGAGAGACCTTACCAAAGAGACTCACCTCCCTTCCTCAAACTTGGATGGAGCAGATCACTTTGAACCGTTCCATAGCAGCAACTGGCGGAGAACAAGCAAGAGGATGATTACTTTGGATCTGAATCACTTAGGAAACCAGCGGGAAGTTTTTTTTTTTTTGGTGCTATGCGCGCTTCAGCGTTACAGTACAGACTGAAAAGCAGCACACGTGTAACCTTTTCATCTTTGTCCGAGACTATTATTGGACTACAATGGAAGGAAGAAGCCTCTTTCAGTTTCTATCAGATTCGTCAGTGAGTCATCTGAACTATGAAAGCAGGAATTTTGACATTCGGTATGTGAGAGAAACCTCGACTCTTGGTGCGGTTCATGCGACTGTCACATGTAGGGTTTACAATGAGTTACGTGGAACATCTATAAGTGGTATTTGCTTTTGCATTGCGGAGCAGAACTGAGAGGCATAGAAACTTTTCTGAAAGCGCGGTGTTTCACTTCTTACTAGGTGTTCTGTTGGTTTCTGAGTTTTTGTTTGTGGTTGTTTTGGGTTTTGCTGTTTTGTTTTTGGTTTATTTTGGTGACATCTAGGTTCCTGTTTCACTTTTATTCTTAAACGACACCGTCTGAGCTTCAAGTTTTACCACAACCAAAGTGCTGTTGCATGCTCACTGCCTTATCTGACACATCCATGTCAGTTGCCCACTAACATCTGGTGATTCACCCACGTGGTGGCTAACGAAGCTAAGACACAGACCGAAAGGCCTGAAGAAGGTTCTCGAAAACCCCTTTGATTCCCTTGTAACAGGCAAAAAACCCTGACTCTGACAGTGCTGGTTTTCACGAACCAGCAGTAAAACAAACCTACCATGGACAGATGTCTGTGGCACGCCCAATGGGGTGATTTCTGATTTTCTTCTCTGACCCGAGGGCGAAAGAGTCTGAGGTTCAGTGCTAACGTCAATGTAAGTCTCTCCTTCTCCCTTTCCAGCATTGCAGCTTGGCGCAAATGAGCTGATGCATCTTGTTCGTGCATCATATGTCTCCAAGCGAAACCTACCATATCCAAGCGCATGTTGCCTTCACTGTCCGAGCACAGTCTACTACCGAGGTGCAAGAGAGCAGCACTAGGTCGCAGTCCTTTCGCGATTGGGTACTGTTGCCCTTACCGTGGTAGTTGGCCACCTTCTAACCTCGAAACAGACAGATGCATGGTATAGAGAGTGCCAGGCTGTGTGTTGAGGAGCTTCCAGTGGACCATTGCTGTGAAACTACAGCTTCTTTAGTGTGATCTCTGTGCCTTACACCTTTAACTTCAAGAAGTTATTGAAGGCACTTTACCACAAAGAAGGTGCTGCATAGTCTGAAGTCGATTTCTTTGTGGAGAATTGTGCGAAAAAGTGGCAGACACGAGAAGACACGTGTTAAATCAAGCGACAACGCTTGAAGCCGGATGTCAGAGATCCGTCTGAGCACATGGTGGCAGATAGTGACATGGCTGACATTTAAGACTGGAGATATGGAGAAGTACATCGAGGTGGAAGAGAACTTTTGAGGGGCTGAGAGAGAGGCACACGTTTCACTTGTTTCACCTAGTTTGGATTTCTCTAGGCACGACAGACTTCGCGCTTGGGTTTTTGTTTTTGGAGTTTGGTTTGTGGTGTTAGTTTGGCTTTTTGTTGTGTTTTCTTGTTGGGGAATTTTGATCTCATTTTCATTCTCATCCCGCTGTCGACCGACAATATCACGCACTCGTCCGACAATGCAGGAAAAAATCTTAAGCCTCCCCCTTAAGATTCTACTCGTAGACCTTCAAGCTTAAGATCTCCTGAAGGTGACCTTAAGCTCTTCCTTAAGCCCCCCCTTGAGGTGACCTTAAGCCCCCCTTAAGTCCCCATTTGAGGTGACCTTAAGGCGCCCCTTAAGCCTTCCCCTTCCGGTGACCTTAAGCCCTCCTTAAGCCTTCACCTTCGGAAGGGAAGCCTTGAAGAGGCTTGAAGGAGGCTTCAAAGGGACTTGAAGGGAGCTTCGAGGGGGCTTGAAGGGAGCTTCGAGGGGGCTTGAAGGGAGCTTCGAGGGGGCTTGAAGGGGGTTTGAAGGGGGCTTCAAGGGGGAGAAGGCTTCAAAGGGGCTTGAAAGGGGTTTCAAGGGGACTTGAAGCCTTCAACGCGGGGTTTGAAGGGGGCTTCAAAGGGGCTTCAAGGGGGGGAAGGCTTCAAGGGGGGGAAGGCTTCAAGGGACCTTGAAGGGCTTGAAGCCTTAGCGTTGAAGGGGGCTTCGAGGGCCCCCCCCCAAAGCGGGGGCTGCAGTGTGGGACACTGCGGCGGCATCATCTCCTTACAGTTTGTTTGGGCCCCCCAGATGCATTTCTCAGATGCATGTGTTGTTGTTGTTGTTGTTGTTGTTGTTGTTGTTGTTGTTGTTGTTGTTGTTGTTGTTGTTGTTGTTGTTGTTGTTGTTGTTGTTGTTGTTGTTGTTGTTGTTGTTGTTGTTGTTGTTGTTGTTNCTCCTCCCTCGAACCTTGAGCATAAAACCAGGTAGGCTACAGCACTTACGTGGGTTGTAGGTTATAGGACAAGGTTGATGGTAAGGGAGACAGTTCCCAGCCAACAACTGAATTACCACACCAAAACAATCAAAAAACCCAACAGCGTCCAGTTCATTTGAGAAATTCGCAAGTGATTGTTTTAACCAGAATGGCAACTTGAGCCAAGTGGCTTGAGTCCAAATATCAGATTCTTGGGGAGTCCCGTCAAGTGTTCTTTCTTCTTCGCATAGCGCAAAACCTCTTGTCAGATCTATCTTCCTGGAGGGGTAACTGTACGCAGCGACCAGACCAGCGAGAAAAGATCCCTCAGGCAGCCCAATGGTGGAGCTGGGCATTCCACTGACCTTAGAGCCCGGAGATCGTTTGAGCATCAGAAGTCACTCAGCGAGCGCGTAACCACCAGCAGTAATCTGGCAGCGCCTGTTGAGGCAGTTGGCATCCCCCACTCATCAAGAGACCATGCCTTCAACGGGTGAGTAAGCATGTGCCGCAAGATTCTGTCATTCTCGGGAGAGAAATCACTACTGCTGCCCATGAGATGCCACAACAATTGTCGACCGATGCGTAGTTGAAGATACTGAGGGGACTAAACAGGCACATGAGAGGTCTGACACCCTTTTCCTGCTGGCAACTTTGAGCATGCTGCACAGCAGCAACATACGCCCAGATCGTGCCACATAATCCCGACAAGTCGCCTTAATGCTGAGAAGGTCCTGTGAGCTTTAGTGATAGCCAAGGAGCAATGGAATCTGTCTGAGGCAGAGGAATCTAATGAAACCTCAAGGACCGACGGAAGTGGTGGACATCATTCTGTCCGTAAGCCTCGTTATGTTGTAACTATGGAGCACAAGCGCTTGTGATGGACATCGTGATAGTCTGTCAGAGACAACGACATCTCTGCTAGGTGATTCACTAGGTGGTGGTCAGCTTGTTTGGCACCTTGCTGAAGTTAAACAAGAAGGAACTAGTCCGACTCCTGTTGATGTTAAGCCTAGCACTCACTATGGGATGTTGCGAGGCATCCTTGTAGGATGCGGGGGCAGCTTGCAACAGGAAAGCTCTTCAGCCATTCAATTTCCTGCGGACTCTGATTAGTCTTAGCATGCCCGCCAATAAGGAAACCTGTGTCTCCTTCTTGTGCCACAGAGTCTCACTGATTTGACTTGTCAAGATCAAGCGATGGCAGGAAGAAAAAAGTGGAAGTTGTCCCCTTCTACCATGCGGGTCAATGTTGATTGGGTCACCTTTCACCCTCAGCTCTCTCTTTACTCCGCTTTCGGGATGTTCTATTTTCCTGCTTTTTTGGCTGGTTGCTGCTCAACGTTTCCGTTGTCCGGGCGGTCACCCTTCTGTCAGCTACAACTGGGTGAAAATGTTGCAAAAACACTGGAAATATGCTGTTCCTCTTTGAAAAAGATGAATGCCTTATTCCCAAGCAGCATTGAAAAAATTTTTGATGGTAATCAAAAATTTCGAGCGTAAAAACTTTTTGCGTCAGCGACAAAACCAATGTTCGCTATTCACAAATTTTCAATTGAAATGATGACACGTCAGTTGTTCATTCAGATGTGCACACTTGTGATGTAAACTTCACGCGTTCTTTTCAACATGTCTTGTTGGAATTGCATCTCCCATTTAATTCATTGATATCCGTTTTCAAGATCTCAAAGTGGTGGGTGGGTGGGACCTTCCAATTTTTGGAGGTCATTATTTTTTGTAGAAAGCCTTGGGGGTTCATGGATACATCACGGCTTCCTCATTTGTCAGTGCATGAGTAGGTTTTTTACCTTCTTGCATTAGTACAAGAACTTGGTCGCCGTTTTCCGTGGACTGTCAGGGACACACCTGCTCCTCCTGATTTCCCTCCACAAGGTTGGACTGATCAGGAAGCACCAGAACTCCTGTGGCCTGCGCTGGCAAGTGCATTGTGTGCCGAGGTGCCTGCATTCGGTTGCAACCTGGACATAAGCATTGTAAGTGTAGGGCCCATTTACACTGGCGCTAATGGAGATCTCAGATGAAGAGGAGCAGCTGGAATCGCATGCTGCAAGTCAAAATGTTGATTTGGATGACGTAAGTGTTGGTAGTTCAGCTTCTGTGTCCAGGCGAGTTTTCGACGCATGGCATTCGTTGGAACCTGTCAACACATTCTCGTTACCCTGGGAGACGGGTTTTTGGAAGAGTTTCTTTGACAACAAGCCTGTATTGGACACACCGTCATTTGATAGACCTTTCAATTTGCTGGATCCTTTTGATGTAGAAGACATTTTGGAAGAACCACCTTCGAAGAAAACAAAACATGCCGCAAAGCCCATTTCAAAATGGATGGATGTTGTCAGGGACATCGAAGAAGTAACTTGGCAGGAAGAACGTGAAGCTAAACGTCAAATCGGTCTGAAGCGCTGGTGCGAAATTCTGAAGGGGCTTTCACCCGCTTTGGGGACAGTACAGGACCTGCTCTCTTTGGATACCACAGCAGCACAACTCCGGATGATTCAGGACTTACAGACCGTGCACCAGACACATTGGTCAAGCGTGCAAACTCCTTTCAGCGATGCTTGACTTTGTTGGAGCAGAACAAGAAAAAATTTCGTCCTTCTCGCATGGATATGTATCATTCTTTGAGCAAAGAAAGGTCTCTTGGAGCTCCAGCATCACGTCTTCAAGGCATCATGGAATCACTTCGCTTCGCTGGACACATCCTTGGTTTGAAAGAGCTGAATGAGATTACCACGTCACCTCTTTGCAACGGTGTGTGCAAGAAATTTGCAGGTGGAGGAAAAAGGCAAGCATCCCCTTTTCTTGTCAGCGAACTCAGAGAGTTGCATCGTATTCTGGAAAGTGTTGATGAGGACGTCTGGTGTAGGTACTTTGCTGGATCAGTTTTGCTGGCAGTGTACTCGAGAAGCAGATGGTCGGACTTGCAACACGGGCAAAGATTGATTCTGGATTATGACACAGTCGATGATGTCAAGACATTGGCCTTTCTTGAAATACATGTGTTCAACCACAAGACCAGGAAGTCAACAGCCTTTCGCAACGTCTTCCTACCTGCCATTGCACTCGGACGAGGTGTGAGCGCAGATCATTGGGCTTCTACTTGGGTCAGTCTCCGTGAGCAATTGGAAATAGGACTGGAGTTGATTTTTCCAGTCATGCCAGCTCCTACCTCTCATAGAGCTCCGAGCAAAAGGCCACTTAGTACGGAGGAGATGAAGAAATGGCTGAATTGGATGCTTGGTCGAGAGCAACTTGACGATGGTCGCAGGCTCACTTCACACAGCTGCAAAGCTACCTGCCTTTCTTACCTCAGTAAGCACGGTGCTAGAGCCATCCTTGGAGGACACTGCATGGGACATTCCTCGACGATCACATACTCACGAGACGCAATGGCTCGTCCGCTCATGGTGTTAGAGGGCATGTTGAGCGATGTTCGTCGCAACGTCTTCTTACCAGATGCCACCAGATCTGGACGTTTTGTCAAGGCTTCTGACACAGCTGAACGTCCACAAGATGACCGTGTGTTGAATGCATGGAGTCACATATCTCGGGGACAAGCTGATCATCCTCCTGAACCGTCTTCAGAGTTTGCTGGTGTGGCAACTGGGGATTCTTGGGGAAGTTGAGAAGGAGCTGGACATCATGGAGTCTGAAGACCTTCATCAAGATGAGGCCCTGGGTGACATCAACTCTGAGCCGGGCTATGAGTCTGAAAGCAGTTATGCAACTACTTCCTCCAGCTCTGACAGTGAAGGCGGCTTTGAGAATCCGGCGAAACGTATGGCTAGACCGCCGGTTGCACCTGCAGGACTCACCATCCATCAAAATCCCAAAACCCAGATGCTTCACTTGATGGAAGATGGAAACAGACGAGTTTTGCTGTGTGGTAGAGTGGTCGGAGTGGGATACCATACCCCCACTAGCATAAGATATGACACTCCGTGTTGTACTTGGTGCTGGCGCAAATCCAAAAAGGATTGAGCCATTATAAATCCAGTTAGTAAACTGGCTGCATCGTCGAACTTGGTTCGCAAAACGGATGAGCTTGCAAGGCAACGGTAGTTGTCGGTTGTGTGTAAGCCATTTGTACCTGTATGGTACAGAAAGCAGTAGTTTGTCAACAGCAAGTTGAAATTTTGGAATTGGCTGCAGTTCAGCAGATCACAGCATCCATTCATGTACTGAGTGGAACTTTTCTTTCATCAGTTGTTGCGTCCGTCGGTAGACTGGCTCTGTTATGCATATAGCTTGCCATGACATGTTTGCAGTTCTTGAGGTTTTCTTTGTCGTTTCGCTTGGCAAACCATGTCCTTTTCAGGCAGTTCATCCTGTCACGACACAACTTAGACATTCATCACGCATTCAACTCATATCCTTTTTTGAAAGATAGCTGACTTTTCTTGACTGCGAAACGCCTGAACAGATACTACATGTCAAGTCCAACCGAAACTATTTCGGTTGGGGTTGAAATGCGTCCATGTAAGAGTGAAATCCTAGTCAATTGACGTCTGCCTTGTGCCATGGCTTCGTCGTATACCGAGTCAAAAACGGTTTTCCAAAAAAGATGCGACGAGTTGTTGACTGGATTAAAAGATAGCCTAAGAGCCAAAGGGATAGAAAGCGTCTCGCAGTTAGCATTCGCAATAGGCACTCCGCAAACACCGCCAACAGCAGCGGAGATGAATGACTTTTGCAATGACATTCGTGCCAGGCCTTCCTTAGGTGAAACCGCGGCAATAAAGCGCCTTCATTTCGAAGGAGTGACGCTTGTCATGGCTGAACTCAAGCAGCAAGTGACGTCCTCAGACGCATCGGAACCATCCAAAAAACTTCCCTTTTTGGAAAAACAGACTTTGTTGACCGCACAGAAAGCTCGCATAACCGGACTGACGCATAAGGGAGAACAGATGCCCAGCCATGCTCTTATCGATGCCTCTTATGCTATCATAGAGTCGGGAAACATAATCTATATACCCCCTAGTCGCAGTGGCTCTCGAGATGCAGAGATTCACGCAGATGCCAAACATAAACCCAAACAAATCATCACATTGGAGCAAGGATCGCTCAAATCATCAACAAATGACTCGTTGACAACCATCGATGTAGGAACTGAAATGAAGTTGATGTATGCACTACAACGCAGGGGGCTTGCTTTTGATTTAGTCAAATTGATTAGCTGGGACGTACATCAGCAGTGGACAGACAAGCTTTTCACTGCACTGGCATCAGACCCGCCGGAGCATTTTCAGGCACCTTCCATCACATCACTGTTGAAAGCGGATCGTGAACTTTTCCTCATTTTGGCCTCTGAGGTTTCAGGTTCCTTGAAAGCAGATCCACCACCGTTAGACGCACATGTGACCAGGTTGATGCTTGATCCGCGAATCTTGGTGTTTTTGGCGCCAACACCTCGTGGGACCAAACGTTTGAGAGATGATGACCCAAACAAAGACAAAAAGGGTGACAAAGAGCGAAACCCGAAAGGTCAGCCAAAACGTGTGGCAACCTTGCCAAGTGCCTTAGAAGGGTTGAAAACCAAAACCAAAGATGGCAAACCCATTTGTTGGCATTATAATTTGGAAAAGAAGTGTTCAAATCCAGTCAAGAAAGGCAGATGCAAATTCGGTTTTCACACGTGTATGAAATGTGGAAAGGTAGGTCATGGTGCACATTTTTGCACCGCAGATTGACTATGCACAACGCCAAGTGTTGAGGTCGTCGGAAGCTCGGCCTTAAACACCAGCCAGACAGCTTCCAAGAGTGTTTCACAACCTGTTGTCAAACGTAAATCTCCTGAACCTTTGAATGAGCCATCAAAAAGAATCAGGAGCAGTGCAGAAACTGAATTTTTGTCCAGCAGAGAAAGTGTGCGCGGCAACATAGATGCCATGCACCAAAATTCTTTTGCTGAATCATCGCAAGGCGTTGGACTTGTATTAGAAATTTTTTCAGGCACCAGCAGGCTAACGAAAGCGTGTCGAAAGGCAGGACTTCGTGCTTATGCAGTGGATAAGGATAAGAAAAGAGCCGAAAACGTAACTGTTCTTGAGTTTGATATTACCAATGCTGAACAGCTAAAGCAGTTGCAGGATATCATAGTCGCAGAGGGTTGCTTGTGTTTTCATGCCCATTTCGCCCCTGCCTGTGGAACTTGCTCTAGAGCACGTGAGCGTTTCATACCTGGCATTCCTCAAGATCAGCAGCCTGCCCCTCTCAGGTCGGACGAATGGCCGTCAGGGCTCCCTAACCTCCAGCCAGGGGATCAACAGAGAGTCCATTTAGCAAACATGTCGTATGAGACCACAGCTTTGATCATTGATTGGCTTCTTCAGCTAGGATGCTGTTGTAGTTTAGAAAATCCTCATAACTCAATTTTTTGGCTTTTCCCTGCTATTCGAAAGCTTCTTGAAAAGTGGCAAGGCCACATGACATACTTCCACCATTGTATGCATGGTGGTGACCGTGACAAAAAGACCGCCTGGTGGTCGTTCAATCCAAGACAACCTACAGTAAACCTTTTTTGAATCGTTAGGAATCTTATGCGACAAGCAGCATAAACACGCTTCTTGGCGACCATATAAACAAGGTAGTCGGTTGATTTTCCCAACTCACCAAGAGGCGGCATACCCGCTATTGCTTTGTCAGCGCATCGCAGACATACTTGTGGTAGAAGCTCAAAGTAGAAATCTTATGCCAACAACTGAGCTATCCGAACAGATTTCTGCTGACGCCACTGCAGGCACAAGACAGTTATTCACTCAACAACCTCGTGGCGGAAAGCTCAAACCACTTGTGTCTGAATACAGCCACTACATTGCAGCGTTTTGCAAGCTACAAACCCCTGAAGCTTTGGACCAGTTTCTTCGTACCCTTCCCAAAGGGGCCAGACCATGTCATCAAACAGTTCTTCCACGGGGAATGGCACGGGATGACATGCTCAAAAAGTTTTCCAAACATGGGTGTTGGTTTCAAGAAAGCTTGAATGATGGGGAAGAATGCATTCTTTTCCAAATAGGCATACCTAGATCACCAGAAGATTTCATAAAGGATGCAGTAGCCAAAGGACACCCGCGTGATATCCTAGCCCGAGTGCCAGACAATCTCAAAGACTTAGTCAAGTCAGTCGTGTCGGGTAGCCAAGCAGAGAGAAGTGGTAAGAGAGCGGCTTTCTTGAAAAAATGGTTGAAAAGGTCCATTCACCTAAAAGAACCAGAAATGAAACTGAAGGCCTCTTTACCTGACCACCTCAAACATCTACTTGCACCTAAGAGACTTCTTCTATTTAAAGAGATCCTGGTAGACCTGGGATACGCTGATGCAAAGGTAGTTGACGACATTTGCACTGGTTTCTCAATGCTAGGTTGGGCGCCACGCACCGGTGTTTTCGATCGTGATGTTAGGCCACCGGAGTTCGGGTTTGAACACCTGAAAGGCATGTTGCCTGGTTTGAATCGTGCAGTGTTAGGCTCGTTGGAAACTCAGTCTCCTTCAGAACATGATGATTTTGCTTGGCAAGAAACCATGCAGGAGGTTGAAAAAGGGTGGCTAAGACCATCCACCGAGTTTGATATCGGGTCATGTGCAATTGCCAAAAGGTTTCCTCTTCCCCAATCCGAGAAAGTGAGATTGATAGACGATTTTTCGATCTGTGGTGTAAATTCTACTTTTGGTCTTCCTGAAAAGCTGAGGGTGCATTGTATTGTGATATCCTCACCGCATTCGTTGCAACCATCATGGATGATCCTTCGCTTGCTGAAGACTTTGTTTTGGTAGGTCGCGCCTTCGATTTAAAATCTGCCTATAAGCAATTCGGGGTAGATGAATTCAATTCCAAGTTCTTGAAAGTTGCTGTGAAAAAACCAAAGTCCACCTATGGGGTATTCGATGTTTTGGCCTTGCCATTCGGGTCCACTGGTTCCGTTTCCGCATTTTTGCGGATCTCGGCAGCTTTGCATTTCATAGGACTTCACATGGGCATTTTGTGGACATCATTCTTTGATGATTTCACTGCTGTGTGTCCAGCGTGTGATGCCGAGAGCGTTTCTTTTTCGATTCATTGTCTCTTCCGAATGTTGGGCATTGATTACGCCTCTGAAGGCAAGAAAGCACCAGACTTCAGCCAGTTCTTCAACACCTTGGGACTAGTAGTTGACACTCGTGAGTTGGTCAAGGGAACAGTCACTATTGGACATACCGAAAAGAGATCCAATGAAATCCTAAGTACCCTAAAGGTCCTTCTTGCTGATAAGAGTTCAACCCCAAAGACGCTTGAAAAATTACACGGAAGATTGGTTTGGTACAATTCCTTCATTTTTGGTCGTAAGCTTAACCAAGCGGTGCAGGTGATCTCCTCCTTTTCCCGTGTTTCCTCAAATCAAGTGAGTGTGGAAGGGAAGTTGCGTGATGCTCTCTTGGAGATAAGTTTCTTCTTGGATGGGGCACGTCCTGCCAAGGTCCATCGTTCGTTGGCTCACACATGGTATATTTTGACAGACGGAGCCTTTGAGCCTCAGTCTGAGTGTCCGGCTTCGGTTGGCGGAGTGTTGATAAACCCACATGGTCAAGTTGTTGAACTCTTTGGAGAAGTACTACCTCCATCGTGCGTTGACATCTTCACCCGTGCTTCTGAACATCCCATTTATGAATTGGAAATTTTTCCTTTGTATCTAGCTGCAAAAATTTGGGCAAGTTTCTTGACAGGCCGTCAAGTGGTCTTTTTTCTTGATAACAGTGCGGCCCAGTCAGCATACATTCGTGCTGTTGCAGCCACGGAACTTGGAACTTCCATCATAAAAGCTTATACTGACTTGGAAATGCAATTAGCTTTTTTTCCTTGGTTTGGTCGTGTACCTTCGTCAAGCAACATCGCAGACGATCCCTCCCGATTGGTATTCACGCATCCGTTGTTCCGAAATGCCAAGAGAGTGACTCTAGATCTTTTGATGCACATGCAGGATTTGGGGTTGGCTTCGGGTGCATCGGGAAACAAACCACCCACAACAAAAAAGGGTGAAGTTGGTAAGCTTCGGTGAACCCTTTGGTGAAATGCACGAACTTGAGCTCCTTCCCCGTTTGCCTGCGGTAAAAAAGATGTGCAACTAAATTTTTCAAGAATATCAAAGAATCAATACTTTGATATATTTTTAGTTTAAATTTTTAAAGATATGATTTGTATATCAGACAAAGGAATATAAGACTTAAAGTCTATATTTCCTTTTATGTAATTTTTACAAATTTTTAAATAGTTGTATCGCTTGCGTAATTTCATCTACGCTCAGTTTCAAGGCTGATAGGAATAAAATTCCAAGTAAAGCAACAAAGTCAAACACGAAAACACCATCCACATTGCAGTCTCCCGGAGAGTGCAAGGGGCGAGCAAAGGTGCCTGTTCCTCGGACGGTTAGATCAAGGGCTGGTTGGCAACGCCGAGAGGAAGGCACCGCTTGTTCCAAATCTTGGAAGGTACTGCAATATCATCAGAAATATAGGTGAATAATTTGCGACGAGTATGCTCTGGGATGTTCTATTTTCCTGCCTTCTTGTCCGATTGGTTAAGCCTCGTGCTTTCTAACTTCAGGCTCGCGATGCACTGTGTTTCACTGGACGATATTTGGTCGAACTCTTGCCTTGGTTTTTTGCTACTAGTGAAGTCGATGACGTTGATTGTTCTCCTCACAGGTAGACCCAAATGAATCTCTGTGCGACATTTTTGTACGGTGCAACAACTTCATCGACATAGGTTCCGGAATGGTCTCGCTGTCTTTGACGCACTCGACCTCGGACCTTCATTTTTGTTTTTACTTCGCTGTTACTTTAATTTGTTGCTTCAATTCGGTGAATGTTTTTGCAATTTTTGTGGGCTTCATGCAGAGTGGCAATTTTGACTGATTTTTCTGGCAAGAGATCCTGCCCTGGACTGCGTCATCCACCAACACGTGGGTGAACCAATCCATCTCACCTTGTCAGCGGCTGGGATTTATGCAGGGAAATCTCTTACTACAATGGGCAACTTTGGGTACCAACCTATTTGCGGAATGTTTCTATGTAGTCGTGAAGAGGTTCTGAGTGCTCCGAGGGTCTTACTAGTCCTGAAAGCATAGTTTCACGGTTTCACTTAGTTCACTGGATGTCTTCTTTGTTTCGTGGTGTGTTGTGTTGTTTTTGTTTGGGTTGTTTTTGCTGTTTTTTGTTTTGGTAGAGGACATCGAGTCTTTTGCATTTTCACCTGTTCTCCAACAACTAGAGAATACTTGAGCGACCATGCCACGAGCTAGATCGGCACTCGCTCCAAAAAAAAGGCGAATGTTTTTGCAATTTGTTGGTAGTCCAACTGCAAATATGTTGACTGAAGGACGAACTGTCCGAAACCCCGTGGCACTCAAGCAGCATACGGCAAGAAAAATCCGTTCTTGTCCTCTGCACCATCCTTGACTTTCGGAATGGTGTCTGACTGTTTCGACCGCGGAGGATTAAGTTTGTGAACGGTAACTTGGACGAAACCGTGCAGGACAAACCGTCCTCCAGACGTTTGCTGGTTCCTCCGGCTCCGAATTTGCTAGTTCCAGTGCTTGGGAAGACCTGGGTGGAAGTACCGAAGCCTCTCAGTATTTGTAGGAAATGGATACGGAAGTTGGTGATGCTGAGTTGATGCAGCACGTTTGGCAAGAGGAACAGACCACACAAACCCAGAAAATTTTTGCAGGAAACACTTGGGAGCTGGAATGCGGAACGGTGTTCCCGACAGTGCAGTTCTCTATTGTGTGTACGACATTTGCCATGGTGCTGGCGAAGATGTTGCAGAAGTTGCAGTTGAACTTTTGACGGGCAATGGATTTTGATGAGCTATCTGTTACATGATGGCAGGGAATTTGATGCGCGTGCAAGGATTTTTGGAAGATCCTCTGTGTGACAACATCAATCTTTTTAAACATTGGTTTGCAACCGTGTAACCTGCATTCCAAATTTTGGCAACAAGATAGGATGCCCGAATCAACGCCCTCTTCCATTATTATTTGATATTTTCAGATAGCCAACCTTGAAGCCGTATCTGTGAAATGTGATGCGACGAAAAACTGCTTTTGTGCACATAGAGCACACAGGCACTCTGATCGCTGTTGCTGAAGCAGCTGCGCAACCATTTCTTCTCCAACCATTTTCAGTGTTCGTTCCGAGATTGCTTTGAAGACTTTCTTGCTCCAACATTGGTCCAAGGTCGAAGAAAGGATCGAATCACAACAGGCGCCTGTGTGACTTGGCATTTAATGGAATATCGCACAATCAACGCTCAGGGTGGGTGGGACAGTGGCTCTGTGAATCTTGTAGACCGCGATTCCCCCAAAGTGGTTCGAGGCTTTTGGAAAGCCTTGTCCATGTGGAAGTCAACGGGGAGTGCCTGAACAGGATTTGACAAAAACTTGGCCTTGACACTGCTGAAACGTGAAACAGCAGTTTATCACATCACTGGCATGGAAGTCACGACAAGGAATGAAATGTGGGTCATAAATCATGAAGAGTCATGAACATTTATGAAAGTGGTGATAGAATGCTTTAGATCTCATGCAGCTTTCAATGTGTTATATTCTTGTATCCAGACATGCGTTTCAATTGCCATGGTTGGAGGCGCCAAGAGTCTAGAGACAAACAGACGTTGGGCAACCCCACGCCGACAAGACGAACCAGAAATTTCAAAGTAGATGATGCCATTCTCATTGTGATTTTTTTCATTCGAACTCCCGCGTGAAATGGTTCTTTGACTGGTGTTTTTGGTGGCATCATATCCGAACCAGTCTACGCATTTTGTTCGTCCTTTGCTGCAGCTTTGCCTAAGGCGAAACGGTATATTCTCAAAAAAAAACTTTGTCCAATACATTCACCTTTGAGAATTCTGTCAGGATTTCACATGAAATTACGGCGGTGTGCTGTTCGAATCAATGGATGTCATCGCCGCAGCCGGCTTCCAGCATAAAAAGGGGGGCCTGACTCGGGGGACGCCATGGCGGTCTACTCACCTATACCAGTGCTGATCTGAGATTTTTTTGGGAATGGTGATTGTGAGAATGTTGATGCCTTTGTGATTTATATAATTAAATTGAAATTGAATTAACAAATCATCCAAAGAATCATTACATGAGTGTTACAGTATGTCTATTTATCCATTGTCATTCTCAGTATGTACTCATTCTTATATCTTTCTCAAATTCTACCATTAACTTTTGAAACTTATGCGGTAGAACATGGAAAACATGGAGAATGAAAAGCCTGGCCAGCTTCCAATCCTTGAAAAAACTCCGAACAAACATCACACAGGAAGGGAAACTGTACTTTAGTGGGTCAATGGATGTATATAGGTTTACTGATGAATTACGTATGAACCTGGGAAATGTCAATGATTTCCAACCAGCTATCGGAGGTCCAACCACCAGACACTGTTCGGGCAGCTCTGTCAGGGATCCAAAAAAAACGTTTGGCTGAGGGGGAAGGGGGATTGGCTTGTGAAAATGCATGGACGTGGATTGTGGTGGAAACGCATGGCAATTTTCCAGCTTTATTTTTTTTTTCGGAGAGACACGGTTTGAAACATGGACGAAAATTCTCAGTTTGAAACATGGCCATGTAATGGAAAATGACAAATTTTTTGAAGACATTTTTTTTTTTAAAAGCAGGTTTGATCAACACCCTTTTGCTCCCCAGGATTGCCGTGCCAGTGCCTGGTGTAAAGCCCTCAGATTTTGTTTGAAGGGAAATGCTGGACCTTTTTTTGGGGGCAAAACTCATAGTGTTCAATGAGTCGGTATTTGCCCTGATGTGTACTAAGTGGGTTTAACCTACTAATTCTTCTACTGAAGGAGCGGATAAAGCGAGAAATTCCGGGGGATGATGTCAAGGTGGATTTTAGGTAGCATGTTGGAAGCAAAGTGATGAGGCTGCCGGTGGTGCACGGTCAATGTCTACGATTCGAGGCGGGTTTTTCTACACATTTTGAAATGACCAAGATCAGTGGACATGGAAACAACAGTAAATGCAAAAAAATCTCCTGAACCTTTGCCTTTTCAAGAGCATTCAAACTCTTTCTGTGGTTTTGTTCCAAGTTCTGATTGACTTGGGATGCATAGATTGAAATGACATGAAGAGTGTCGAACCCTCCGAGTTTTTGTGATTCAAGGAATGTCTTTGAAATCTTTCCAGATCCCTAAAATCGCACTCATGATTTGGATAAATCGACAATACCCTTGAACCGTCGCCATTTTCCTTCTCAAAAAGTTATTAGTTCACATGACCCCCCAAGGGATTGGACATACGGGATACGAGTGCAACCCGCGAAATCCGGGGTTTCAGGCGGTCTGCCTCAAGGATTTCCTCCTGATCGTACCGATGCTCAGACCTGGGAGCGTTTTGAGAGAGTTTTCATGGCTGAACGCAACATTCGACATTTTCATGGAACAAAAACATCATGTCGTTGTTTGTTTTTTTTCTTAAGGTTTTGGTGAATTGTTTGATTTTGAAAATTATAAAGTTTGCCCTCAACAAGATTTCCATCCCATTCGTCCGGGTGGTTTGTTGCTGTGTTCTGTCGTAGAAATGATCCGACAAAAAAAATCACCAATGGAAAGGCGCCAAATAAGAGAAAACGAGCTGCTGTGAACAAAATTTGGCACTCCCATCCGTCTTCTGTTTCGAACGGTTTCAAGATCTGGCATTTTAAAACGGTTCTTTTTGACTACCTGGGACCTTATTTTTTTTTCCAATGCGTTGATTTGTTTTTAAACCATGGATCTATATGAGAAGCGGTTGGGGTATCAAAAATCACCAATCAGGAGCTAGACGGAGCTTTCCCAAGTACATCTCAACTTGATGAAATTGGGCTAGTTACACCCGTTTGGAACGTTTACATGGGGATCAACTAGCCAACCGCTCAGTTACCAGCCACCCCAATGAAACTATTCTGTCAAACCGGGGTGAACGTGAAACTGACGTACGAACCCGCATGGCGCATGCGGGGATTCTCTTCCTGCGTCCAACCATGGAATCCAGATGGTTGGTTGAAAGGGAATTGAAACATGGAACATTTAATGGATGAGATTCAAAACGGTGTCGTGTAGGGGATAATATTTCATGGCGTTCCCACTTGGGTTTCCGGTCCTTTTGCAGTATGCAGAAAGTCCAGCTACTGCAAAGACCAATGCAAAATGAGCATTTTTCTTTGTGACTTTGAATTTGCCACAGATCCATCTTTCCTGAGCACCATGAGGATCATTACCATTACTAGCATCATCTATCATCATCATCATCATCAGAAGAAAATCACAATAGTTTCAGCGATCATCACCATCTTGATCGTCATCTTACATCTTGATCATCATCACCATCATCGCCCTCATGGTCATATTCATTAGTGATGAGTCATGGGTCATACTCATCATGATCAACATCATCATCCTTATCATCCTCCTGCTCCATCTTCGCCTCCTCCTTGTCATCATCATCGATCGTCATCAACGTCATGCTCCTGAGACCACAGTCAGAGTTTTACAGTGCGACACCGACCTCAAAAAGGTAATATAAACTGCACCAAAACAAAACGAAAAAGGGATGAAAAATGGGCCACCTAAGGCATATATCAACCGTTTTGGAAGGATCCGCAAAGACTAGTTTGAAGTACCACCTCAAGTGGGCGCACACAAAAAAAACTCATCAGGTGAATCCATGTGAGGTGCTTGTGAACAAACCTTTTGAAGTTTTGACTTCAGGGAAAGCTCAAGAGTTTCCCTGCAATCTTTTTTTTGGATATCTCTGGTTCATGATCTAGATTAGAATCCCCATGTTAATCCCCATCTATATAGATATTTGCGTGGGGATCATGGCCGTTCTGAACGACGCTTGAAACAAGACTGGCAAAAAGAGGTGCTGCAAGACTCTCGCCCTTGCCCATGCGTTGGGCGTCACCCGTAAGGGAGCGAGGTGGATGCGTTGGTGAGATGGGTCGTTTGTGAAAATAGGTCCTGAATGCAAGATGTTTTTGTTTTCAAATAAGAATCATTCCAAAATGCATAATGTATATATATATATGTATATATAGACAGGTTTTAGATATAATTTATATATATAATATATACATATCTTGTATATCACTTCACCTTTTTCTTTACTAAGATTCAGAGAGGTGTGCTGGCGCAAGTTTGTTGAGATGACCCAACTCGCCAAAGAGAAGATAGCCAAGTCATCCTGATTTGAGGGCAAAGGGTCTTTAGTCTTTACCTCAAATTTGGTTCATCAATTGTTCTGAAACATATGGGGGAGATGTTTTCTTGAGATGCTGCAATTCCCCAAAAACTCAACATCCACTTGGTGCAACACTGGTCACATTCGCCCTCCTTGCCGCTCCGTGGCAAGAGGTGTTGCGCCAATGCCCGGAATGCCTGGCATGCCTGGCATGCCTGGCATGCCGGGAATGCCTGGAATGCCTGGAATGCCTGGTGTAGCTGTACGATCATTCTCACCCACCAGACAAGTGGTGAGGCCAGGATGAGTGGAGTGATGATGATGATGATGATGATGATGATGATGATGATGATGATGATGATGATGATGATGATGATGATGATGATGATGATGATGATGATGATGATGATGTTTGATGTTTGATGTTTGATGTTTGATGTTTAAGGATCATGATCATGATGGTGATCTTTGATGTCATGTTTAGTCAAGAGAGACGAGCAGCTGGAACTTGGAATCCTCATTTTTGCACGGATGTCATGGTCCATTGTGTGCACATCTTCACAGGTGTCAATTCATGTTGCTTCCCCAATGATGGTATTATTGATTATTGATTCTGATGGCATGTTGGATTCTGAGGATTTTCCTGCTTCACACTTTTTTGGGTGAATTATGATCATCATAAGCAACCTTTTGTTGATTATTGTATGACTCAGCTGCCTGTTGCTTGAAGACGATGGGATGGGGGATACTTATCGATATGTACGCTGTACACCCCTGAAAAGTAACAGAGAACCCCCAAAAAAACGTGGCTTTGTAAGATGTATTTCCTGTTCATTGAGGGGTCAAAATCCAGAAACCACCCTGTCAACAAATACCCATCCACGGACATGTGGAGAGGCATGCATCGCCATTGCACATCCCGTCTAGGCGGGACAGAAAAGGGGAAAGGGGGTGGAAATGATGGAATGATTGGAAACGCCTTACAGTTGATTGGTTCAAAAATCGTGGGAATCACCTGGGGTACTGAAACCTGTTCACCACACAATTTGTGTTTTTTTTTAACTACCAAGCTTGAATGGTGCAACCGTCTTGATTTTCATGAGTGTGGATGGGGTTAGTAACCCTGGATGAATTGATTTACAGGGGTCGATGAAGTATAGATAGATTACATTGACCACTTAGTTTTTTTGGGTGTGATTCTGAAATGCTGGTGTATGTTTTTGGGGGAGGGGGGAGTTCAACAGTTGAACCTAACAGTTTACAAATCCAGTAAAGGTTAGTGCTGCAGTTTTAGTTCCTGTGAAATTGGTTCCTGTCTCAAGGAAGTGTCGAGTGGACCTAATCCTCTTCTAAAGATATCGCCCCTCACTTCAAGTTCTGGTGATGTTGGAGTTCCAACCCACAATAAGATAGGAAAAAGTCCATTTTTGAGCTGCAGTTTTCTGAAAATTGGGCGCATTTGAAGCATAGATTGAAACAAAAAGCTGCAGGTTACCATCGTAGTTGGGATGATGCATTGTTCTCAAGCTCCTGGTGGATGAAGATCAATCCAATGGCCCCGATCGCGATAGGTATTCAATATCTGTACCCTCCCGGAAACGAACACCTCGCCCCTGAAAACGGGTGGTTGGAAGACTAGTTAGTTTCCTTTTTTTTGGGGGGGGATGGCCTATTTTCAGGGAGTATGTTAGTTTCAGGGAGCATATTCTGCATGTATAGACTCTCGATAGATATCTCCAGATATTTTCACAATTGACCTTACATGGCAAGCACCCTATAGCTTTCAGAGACATTAACGTAGTTTTTTGCCGCAGATACAAAAAACATAGAATAGAAGATGGATTCGGGTACGTCCCCCAAGGGTGAAATAATACAGCAATTGAGTTTTAGACATATTCTATGTATTCAGGTATGACTCCGGTATGACTGTATAATTATATAATTTACATCCTGAAAGGCATATGATTCATGATACACATCGGGCTCGACCTGGGCGTCCTTCCCCCAGAAGTTTCCATGGTTTCCAACCGCAGGGGCATCGTCTTCCCGGGTGCCATGCCGGTGCTTCGGCCACCCTTGCTTCCAGATGCCAAGACGCAGGCAGTCTGTGAAGCTTCAACACGTTGGAAAAGTCGGTTGATTTGTTTTGGTTGGAATGGGTTATCAGTTGGATGGACATATGAAAAAGGGGAAACACATTGGAACTAGGATGTTTGAGAAAAAATGTTTCCGCAGATTCTGAGAGATATCTTCAGTTTATCATGCTTGAAATCTTGATTTTTGGGATTTGCAAAATCCATAGTGGCTGCCGAAATATCCCTGGCAAAGTAAGTGGAGGAGAGCATGTTTTGTGCAAGGCCCAAGCCGGAGTACCAGAGGACTGGCAGAAGAGGAGACCACTTTGGTGATTCCAAGAGTTGAAAAACGGATTTTTTTCAGCATATTTTTTGGGGTGAATGATGTGTTTCCTCAGCCTGGCTCCAAAAAAAAAAGGTCATTAATGAAGTCACACTTTTTGGAGGCATCCTTTTGATTAGAGGGCTTCTGACCTTTCATCCCCATTGACCCTCCGACGTTGGGTTTTTTGAGGAGACACTTTACTCGAACGGTATCACCAGCACGATCGCCACTGAGACGAGTAGCACCAGCTACCCAGGTTTTTCCATGGGTTTTTTGGGGGAAGATGGACCTTACCCGTACCATCCATGTATGGTATATTTCCCTACATTTACTATAAAGATCAGCCAATGTAGGTAAATATACCATACATTACCATACATGGATGGTATGGGTTAGTAGGACCTGTGATTTTCCAGCTACTGCTTTCAATCTTCACAGATTGTTTGGTCCATTTTTTTTGCACAAGTGCATATCTTTTCTATCTGGGTGGCTCAACCATCAGCTAATTGGAACTGTCCTTCCCCAAGGGCATGATTGGGTTTCATTTGCTATTTGGAACGTATTGGCAAAGTACCACCCGGAAAGGAGGGCAAAAAAACCGACCTTGGTTAGGCATCAGCAAATGGGACTCAAGTTTTTGTGGCAATCTGAAGGCCTTCAAAAGATGCGATGTCTTGATGTGACTTTTTTTTCTTTATTAACATCAAAAGACTCGTTTATATCTTCAGTTTTTCACCACAAAAATCTGAATTCAGACTACTCTTCCTCCCATGGTTCAGTGTATGGCGAGTTTAGTCTTGACAAATGGCCATGTTCTCCATGTTTCCCACCTGAATGACGCCACGGAAGGCCACCCCCTTCATGCGGGTGGGCAGTCCTACACCTGTGCAGCGTTGGGTTTTGTCGTCGGGGGAAGCCCAAACCCGATGTGTGGACTGGTTGAGATTGCTGAACCCATTTGTTAATGGCTAGTCAACTTAACCACCCAGGAATAGAGCATTATTAGACTTGTTTCTGAGGGTAGTACGTGTGGCAGAGGTAGGTTGACGAGTCATTAGATATGATCACAACAGTTTTGAATCCAACAACAAACGAAGAAAAAAGGCATGTCTTTTTCACTTGCATGCTTTCTGGAATCTTGAATGTTCTCGAATTGTGTGGGTTCATTTTGTGGTATTCCTTGTATTGAAATGAAGGCCTTTTTGGTGAATCTCCTACGCACCTGAACGATAAGTCTTCAGTATCGCGGAGAAGAAAAACAAGCACTTTTTCCACGGATACCAAGCTAAAGATGGCTTCCAATTTTTCTGATTTTGGTTTGTAGCTGTGATGGTTGACAAGAGGTCCAGAAAAAAAATGACACCCAGAGTTTATTTCATGAATTGATTTGAACTTTGATATTTTTTGGAAGTTTGGAGGCTTGGTATTTCCTAAAGATGTGAGGCAATTTCAGGTTATTTAGCTATATGATTTCAGCACATGATTTCCACGGTGGACACTCTAGTAAACAAACACATCACAGGAAGCACTTCACCCATTTCTAGATGTTTTGCCTCTTCTCCGAGAAGATATCATATTCGAGCCGATTTTCCAAGACCTTTGGGAGGAGACAACACGAACCGGTTGGGCTTTTACTTGGTTTCAGAGGCGTTATCTTTTCCATGAAAGTTTCATGAGATTAACCAACTAATTGGGAGGGATGCAAGCCACACATAGTAAGGATACATTCATAAGATTCACAACCCAGTTACTAGGCATTGATACCACTGAGCCCGATCTCCAGCCGAAAATCATCCAAGAGCCAAGCACCATGTTCTTATCGCTCCATTAGTGACTAGTGGGATATGGTTTTGTTGAGCAACCAAATTGAAACCAGTTTTTCGGCCTGATGTCCAGAATACTTTGGGGGAGGACTTTCAAAGGTTCCTACCCTTATATTTGAACCTATATAGGGTTATGGGCCATGGGTGTATATATATATATATATGTATGTATGTACTGTATATATATATATATATTATATCATATATCATATATTTTTCGTATTTTTGTTTGAGATTCGATATCCGAACCTTCGGAACCTGCTGGCAAAACCCAAGGCATCAACCGGTGACTCCAGTCACCGTGGCGTTGCATGTAAAACGACCTTCACATGGTGGCACTCATCCTACGTCAGGGGAGCCCAGCCCAGTGGAGTTTCCGAAAAAGATCTCTGAAAGTTGTGATTTTTCGAAGATGTTTTCGTTTTCCCCTCCCGAAAAAACTCACTTTTTGCCCCTTGAAAAAAAGGCCTTCCCTTAAAAGAAACATAGTCTTCCAAGCATTAATTTTCAGATGCTGTGTTAGTTTCAGGGAGGGTACTGTGTCTTGACCCCCGTCTTTTTTTCCTCTCTTCTGATTTTGATATCCACAAAAATGGATGTCCACAAAATTCATTGGAAAGAGGCGATTGTCAAAAGGAAGATGGGTAGAAGCATCAAAAGAAATAAGGAAGATTTGGATGTTGATGGATATGATATCTTTTTTTGTTGACCATCTCACGATAATTTGTGCAATCTTCCTCTTCCAATGGTGTCTTTCTGATAGATACATGAGCAATCCCTAAACTTTACTATGAGTGATGATAGCTTCTCAAGAGCAAAAGAAAAAACGACATGCTAGGTGATGATAAGCTGTAAGCCACAAGGAAACACACTACACTATCTATCTCAAAAAATTAATTCAAAGAAGACACTCCTGTAAGAAATTAGCTCCCCAACATCCACTTTACCCATCCACTATTTCACATCGTCTCCTTGCGCCTGTTGCCCTAAGCAACATGATTCGCCAGGTTGTTGCGTGTCAACTCGTCGGAGGGCAAGGTGCGACTCTGAAGTGTGGCCAAGCAAAATACTAGGGAAACCAACTTTTCGAGGTGGTTTTGTTCAGAGTGGAGGCTCTATTCCCCGCTATCCTTTGCTTGGCTCAAGCACCGGCCGGGGGTGGGGGGCTTCAGTTTTGGGGCGGTAGCTTTGTTCATGAGTCAGGTGTCTTGGTGTCCCAAAAAAGACATCTCCTCATGATGCCCCAACACCTGAAGAACGAGTTTTGGGGACTTCGGACTTGTATTTTTTTGTTGGGTGGGTTAATTGGGTATGTTAGTGTTATAATATTACCCTCCCTGAAACTAACATAGCCCCTAAAAATGGATGGTTGGAATACTACTTTCCTATTGGGGAGGCCTATTTTCAGAGGCTATGTTAGTTTCAGGGAGGGTATATTTATTTCCATCACGACCATCTGATCAAAATTTTTGGAAAAGATCCAAGCTATGAACCGATCTTCATTTTCATCGTTGTCTTTTCGGTGATTCTTTTTTTCGGATCGGATGTTCTACCAAGAAAAAACGAGGTAAAAATGGTGAAAAACAGATTCGGGGTCAACTTCTCTTTCCCAGGAGAGGTGGTGATTTTTGTTGGCGCTCTCTCTTAAGGGATGAGGCATCAAAAGGCTGGATTCATCGAAATGTTTGATCATGGGAATCTAAGAATCACCCCCCCCCCAATGCCAACTTCCTTAATGATGGTGGTGAATATTTTCTTCATAAGGCCTTCTTTTCTTTGGGGGGGTGGCAGCCAGGTGGGGTGGGGCCCGCCCCTTTAGATTGCCATATTTTTGGGCCACGAAATCCTCCAGGCGCCGGAACCGTTCCGACGTTTTCAACGTCTCTGTGTTTATGGAGGAAGTAGTTCCAAAGTCAGACCGGAGTGTCTTGGTTTCGGGGAGCCAAGACTAGAAAGGAATCAAAGGCTCCAAGTGGAACTGAATTTTCATACGAAGTTTTTGTTTGTATGGATGGAAAATTCTTGTTTTTCGTTTTTAACCTTCAGAGTTCAAGAAAAAAGGCAGACGAAAGAAGTTTGAATGACACATTTGTTTTTAGTATCTAATTGCACAGAAGTAATTCCAGCATCTTCCAATTTAACGAAGCCAACCAAAAGACTTTGGGTATTTTCAAGTCGCCTAAAAGGGATGGGATCACAATGACGACTTTGATCAACGCTGGGGACCGTTTCTTGCCTTGTTACATATTGTTTGAGATAGGCGATGAAAATACAAATTTATCCACATCTACAAGGATTCTTCATGGATACATAATTTTTTAGAAAATAGACTATAAGGCATCTGAATCGCTGTTGACGAAAGAGTATAGTGAGATTACTATGACTTTCAGTTGTGGATCAGCTGGTGGTTAAAATTTCTGGTTTACTATTCTAGGCAAGTCTTTCGTATGGGATTCCTAGGATAGTAAACTGCCTCAACCACTAAGTGACCATTGGTGGAGACTACGTTTTGAACACACAAAAATGGTGGTTGGAGACGAGGTATTTGCAGCTCGCATCGCAGTTGGGAAAGTCCTTAGCGCAGCGGAAGATTGGCCTTGTCTTTGGTGGGGGGAAGGCTGGTCCTGGTGTTTTTTGATGATTTTGGGGGGTGGAAATACTCGGAGACTCAACTTGGAATTTCTGAAAAAATTCTTGGCGACTTTTTGGATCTTTATTCAATTTCTGGCTCCGGCAGATGGGGGCTGTTGGCCCCAAGTTCCTTCCCTGATTCGGCGGTGAACCTGGATGCACCTTTGTTGGGATCCCACCAAAATGTGCAAAAAATGGCGATGAACAGATCCCCAACTCGCGCAGTCGACTGGGTTCAGCTAACGTTTTGATGAATTCTACGTATATTTTTGTATATATAGATATCAAATTCCCTCGCCACTAAAAACGGTTGCGCTTTTGCAACTTAAATGGTTTCAACTTCAATTTCATCCCAAGAAAACTGAAGAAGTGCCCAACATTTTTTTTCCTTCGAAAAACACAAGCAGTTGAAGCCATGTTTCACGGGAAAAACAACCAGTTGAAAGTTGCATAGGCTGGCATGATGGGTGCAGTGGCTGATGCTGTCCTGGCGATGGAGGGTGAAGTTATTGGCGTCATTCCCAGGTGCTGAAGCTGCCATTTGGCCACCTGAGCAATGAAAAAAAACGGGTTGTTTAGGGTATATATAGGGAATTATATTACCCAGTTCTGTGGGGATTACGATAAACCATTATAAGGATCCCTATGAAACAACCAGTAGAATGGAAAGCAAGAGGTTTTTTTTTTCATGGCTCACCTATGAAAAGATGCAAGCAATCATTTCTACAAAAAGTTTGAAAGCTTCATCAATTTTGGGATAGCAAGATTCCAAGATTCCAAGGATATCCAAAATTTTCTGCGAAGATTGTCCCTGGAGGAGTATGGTAGACTTGGAGTTGGCCCATCCTGGCTGTACCAAGCTGGAGGTAGTCGAAACCATGCATGAAAGGCTGCCCCTGTTGAGTTGTGGGGAGGTTGGGTGGCATGTAATTTTACCAAGGTTTCGATGTGATGTTTATAGCCTTCCAAAATCCAAAGCTTGAATTTTTGTTGAGGTTTTCTTGCAACAATTGAGAGGTACAACTCCTTTGGGAATTGGGGTGGTGAAGCAACAAGTGCTGGTTTTGGGAGATTACTAATTTGGAATTTGCTTGGAGGCTTGGAAACTAAAGACCAGGACATTGATATTTTTTGGCACTAGGAGAATTGCACGAATCTCCCCCTGAAAACTAGCATATTCCCCGATTCTTCGGTCAAAGGTTCGGATGGGCCGCCCTTTCCAAAATCAAGGAAATCACCAGGGTCATGCGTACATTATATCAAACAAGTACAACTGTATAATATATATATATATATATACACCTAGAACCCAGCTGAATCTCTATTTTTGAAGGCCTTTTCCCATAAAAAACAGGGGGGTCATTTTGGGTTCTAGGTATCTTGATCTCCAAGGCCTTGCATCTCCAATGACCTCGAGAAGCCGACAAGTAGATATCACCCGAAAATCCCCCGAATTTTTAGGAAGGTAGGGGACCTTTTTTTAAACGGAAATGAATCAGCTTCCAATCATCAATTTTCAGGGGGATATCTTTGCTATTCATGGGGGTAAGTTATATAAATTTACATGAATTCTAACCACACTAAGTGGTGGTTTTCCATTTTTTTTGGTTGAATTTCCAGGATTCCCCCGGACAAACAAAGGGGGTAAGATGACTGACCCTGGGGGGGTATCAGCTCCAGGAAAGCTTTGATGGCATCATTGTCTGATGGCTTTGTGGCATTACCTGGTAGTTGGGGGACGCTGGAAGAAATTGCTGAAGTAACAGCGTGGACGCAGTGCCATGGCTCGTGATTCCGTGATGTTGATTGGGGAGTGTGTGTTTTCTGCGTGTTTTCTGTGTGTTTTTTGGTGTGTTGAGATTGAAGGGGCAATCCAAAGGTAATGCCATGGGAATCTAAGGTTACCAAACCCACTTGCCAAGGAAAACTCAAGAGTCATAAGGCCTTGTTAAGTGATTATGAAGAGATCATAGTTAATACCCCCTTTTTTCAGGCCTTACTTCTTGGGGTTTGGGTGGTAGCCAGGGGGGGTATAGGGGAGGTAACCTTAGATTCCCATGAGAATGATTTCAGCGATTTCACCCGATTTTTGGGACCACCGGACTAGAAGTTGATGGTTGAGGCTGAATCTTCACTTGAAACCAGTGGGTTTGCTAAATCAGTTCACCTATTGGGATCACTTGCTGAAGTGGGCTGAAATGGCCTGCCAAGAAGGACCCGCATGGAGGGGGCGGCTGGAGTTTTTTTTTTTTTTTTGAGATCCGCCAAAGTTTCAACACTCTGCCTTTTCTAATGTAGCGGAAGGTTTGATTCAGATTTTCCAAAGTGTGGTGTTTTTTGTTTAAATTTCGTTGCAAGACAAATTGCTTGAAATGCAGTTTTAAAAGGAAGTGCAGTTTTGGTGGATTGCTTACACCCCGGAAGTTGAACAGCTCGCCCCCTGAAAATCCGGGTGATTGGAAGAGGCCCGGGGCCTACCCATGTTAAACTTCCAGGGGCGTAATTTCCTCAACATTTTGGCAAGACGACGACGACCACGACCGGCCGGATCTTGCCCGGTGAGGATTCATGACGTCAAGTGCTCAAAAGATGCTCTGTGTTGCGGAGGATCCGGATGAGTTGAAACTTGGCTTATGAGCATAGGTTTCTCCCTGAAACGAAGATTTTGCACCTGAAATATAACCCCCTCAAAAAAGGAGATTCCTGTTGGCAACCATCATTTTTAGGGGCTAGGTTGGTTTTAAGAAACCATAACTTTTTTGGTTCTTCAAGTGCTTTCAACTGTGTCAACTGTGGACCTTCTTGATTTAAAAGATCCAATCTTCTATTTTTTCGGGTTGGCACATTTTCTTTGGAAGGATCCGTAATCTTTCACATTGGTTTCCAAGCGTTTCACACGGAATAGTGTGTAGAACAAGTATATTTTCCATTTACTAAAAATCCAATGATCTAGCTGCAGGAAGTATCAGCCAATAAAGGCACTACTCAAATGACTTCAACTTTGACCATTCTTTTTGGTGACTTTTTGCAGGTCATCTTCGTTAGAAAGAAATAAACTGTGTCTGTAATGGGATGGCTCCAGGTCTGTAGTAACTCATAGTGAGAATATTTGCTCTATAATCATGGGACGTTAAGGGTACCCCCCGAAGGCCACGTTTCCCCGCAGGAAATAGGGATGATGGTGGTGAATAATCCCTTAAAAAGGCATTATATATTTTCCTTGCGGGGCGGCATTGAGGGGGAGGGGTATGAGGGAACTTTTGGCTCTATGTGTCGCGCGCCTTTTTTCTTCAAAAAATCCAGTTGTTTTATGTTTTTCAATAGCACTTTAATTATCTTGAGGAAATAATGAAAAAAAAATAAAAACAAAAAAACAAGGCCTTTACTTTTTTAATTGTTTTGATTATTTTAGTTTTTTGGGCCAGGCCTCGAATCTAAGATTTGTTGTTTTTTTTCTAACTTTTTAAAATTATTTTAATTGAAAATAAAGGAAATAATTAAAAACAATCAAGACCTTTATTTTCGTTTTCGAGTTTTCTTTTTTTTGCATCTTGGTGCTCCAAGCATGCGGACGCTCTGAAGAGACTCTTAACTTGAAGGGGGCCAGAGGGCAGGTGCTAATGAAGACCCCCCCCGTTCCCTGTGAAAGATACCTGCAGCTAGGACGTGGTTTAGTTTTTTTTTTTGTCAAGCTGTACCCAACCCAGTGGTTTGGATGTTGTGGAAAACATTGAGCAGCTTGCATCCTGGTACCAATGCAGGAGCCACAGACTGCCAAGCAGGCTCTGGAACGGCGACCGTCTGGTTGTCAAGTTTGCGGAAAGGTTCTAGTACCAAAAAAATCATGGTAGCACTTGTTCCAAGAACTGCTATACTAACCTGAAGGCCATGGTCCAATAAGTCCTTGAAATCACGAACCCCCGCGCCTGTTCTAAGACGGGTGCCCGGTGTGCATGAAAAATATGTTAGGGCTTCAACTTTTGCATTGAATACAGAGCGCCATTGACACCCACCAAGATTCATTCCAGAGTTTGAAGTTAGAAACTCAAATTGTATTATATACTGCAAAGCCTTTCCCACTAACACTCAGAAGTTGATTTTATTGTTTGCCAGTGTCCCCTATAAAAGGTGTTTTTTAAATCTGTTTCTGCCAGTTTTGGGGCTTTGCGTGCCTTTCACGACTAGCTTCTCCCGCAACGGAAGGATGTGGACGACAAGAAAGAGTCGTGAATTGGCGATCAGTGACGCTGAGCGAAGTGTGCTGTGTGCTATTTGAAAACTACTCCAATTCCCGTCAAGCTTGATTGTCCAGGTCATTCTTGCAATTTTTACGCGGGCGCATGAGCTGCTTGCTGTGAGACCACGTTGGCTTGGCATTCAGTTCTGTTTTTGTTTTGTCGTGCTTTCAAGGGCCAGAACAAAAGAGGACGCATGTGTGCAAGTTCAAGGAACGGTAACATCCCCACCCCACCCCAAACCCCACACCAGACGTAGCATCGACCCATTGCTGGTGTGCCATTTCCCACGGGCTCCTGTCCCTTTTGTTTTGCGGGGACGGGCCGGCTCGTCTTCCAGAAAGTGTGGTGTATATTTTTTGTTTGAACTTGAAGAGTGGGCGTACTATTAGCAATACCAGTTGCAGCATCCAAAAAAGATTAGGATTTCCATCAAGATGGGCACGTTCATTTTCCCATTGCTGTGCGCGGTGCAACCGAGGATCCAGTCATTTCGACAATTTCCAAAGAGAATCGGCAACAGCTCTCTACTTGGATCGTCCCACATAGTAAGTGGCTAACAACCATGGTGAATAAGTTCCCTAACTGCTAGGCTTGGTGCTTGTAAGTTGCAATTTTTTGGGGGTAACAAATGTGGGTTACTAGCCACTTATCAACTGGAATGATGCAAGTAGCACGACTAGATTTTTCGCATTGGGTTCCCAAATTGAAGAACTAGAGTATAACGACTTGGATTGAAAATCCATAAAAGAGGAGATCCATGTATGGATATAAGCAGGGATTGTTTATGACTTTTTTTGCATCACGTTTTCCCAGCTGGTTTTAGCAGGTTTCTTGGCTTTCATAGGGAGCCCTCAACGATTAACTAACCTCCATTCCCGGCGGGGTGATTGCTTTATTGGAATTGGCTTTCTAACGGGGCCAGGAATCCGAATTATCCCCACGTTTTTTGGTTCATGTAGATCCCATCCTCATTTCTCGTGTCTCCCCGCCACGAAACGTCTGCCTTCCACACTTCGAGAGTCAGACGGGGAGGCCGCAGGGGGCTGTCGAGTGATGTGGATGGTATGTGGGCATACGGTTGCATCTCAGTCCTATGAATATGCATGCTTTGACCAGTGAACAACTACTCCAAATTGAACGTGGCTTTTCATCATTTGACAAGGCGGAAGTTCCTATGGCCAAACAACCAAAAACATGGAAGACTGGTATAGAATATAGAACGTATATAATCTATATCTGTGCGTTTTTCAAACTTCTGATCGCCCAACAGTTCACCAGTCACCACTGGTTCACAAGTCACTAATTATAGTCAATACAGGATTGTGATATCTTACACTCCGAAAGTGGAAAATTCCATGGAAGTATGTAAGTCACTGCTGTGTACCAAGCTTGCTTTGCCTGACTTCTTGTTTTCTCCGATTTCCATCTAGTACCAACACTCCCCCCGCAGCCACATACGTACCACAGACAGCCGCGTAGCTTTTTTTTTCAGGGTGGGGGGCTCATGCAGAAAAAAAACCTTTCGAGCCAGGAGACACCTTGGGCAACAAAAAACGCCCCAAATGAACAGTATTTTCCCCTACATACTTGTTTTGCCGAATTTAAATATCAGGCAAACCAAGTCAAAAACTCATACAGATTATTTTCAGACACTGCAATGCTACGACATAAGAGATGAGTGTTTCTCAAAGGCGTTTGACTACGTGAAGGAAAAGTCCGGGACTACAACACTCAGTTTTTTCATGATGACACGGAGCTGAGTGGCCAGGAGGTGTGTGGCGACTTCACTGAAAGCGCCACTTTGTTCTTGCAAGTTCTTTTCAACACTGATCGGGCCGTGATGAAGGTGTCAGACAAGTTGTATGGATCTGGTCCTATTTTGACTGGAAAAGTCAAGAGAAACATGTTTGTGCAGTTTCCAACAAGTGCCAGACAACTGACACGCTAGTGACTCAGAATATGCCATGGACTAGAGCATTCAAGACATTGATGAACCGCACGCGCTCCTTGCAGTTTCTAAACTATGCCTAAGAGACAGGGTTCTTTTGGGCAGAAGACTTTCCAAGCATGTGCATAGTTGCGCTGGAGGTATCTTGTTTTGTGGATTTGTTTTTTTGTGTGGGGATTCTTACCTGCTGCCGGTGGTCGAGGCTGGGCCAGAGCTTGGAAGTCAGTGATGCTGCTGACTTGACGTGGAAGCGTGGACAAAGAGGTCTTCCAGAAGCTTACTCGGCCTGCTTTGGAGATCATATGCAGCAAAGGTGTTTTGATGCATGATTCGATTGAAGCTGATGAATCAAAGCTCAAGCGTGGCACTTTCGTCCAGGTTATGTCGCCGCCCGTCCAGGCGGGTGACAGGACGAGATGAGCTGTCCGTTATGGTGGCAGAGATGGGTACGTGATGACCGTGGGCAAACCTAGGCAGTGTCTATTGTAAGGAACGGTATGCTCTGGTTCAAAAACCAAAAGAACTGAGGATCATATAGACAAACATGCCATAGCCGTTGAGAAGCTTTACTTGAAGGAAAAGTTTCAAAGGCAACCCGCCGGACTTTCAGGGCCAAGGCTTATCGCCTGCGATCTGTCAAAAAAGAATCTGGCGTGGCCGGTGTGACCAAGAGAACCGGTCCATGGCGGTCTTGCGTAGACGCCAAAATTCGGTACTTGCAGTCGGGCCAGTCGCCTGAAATGCTGACCCTTAAAGTTGCGTTCACTCGCCTCATTCGGGAGCTTGTGACTGATCCTCGGTGACACATTTCTTGAGAAATTGCTTTTTGTAGGTGCTTAAAACATGATGTTAATTTCTGGGATCCACTTTCTAGTGATAGATGTTGGGGCTTGTAGGAAAACATTTGTATCTTTACCAGGCACCCAGTAGAGAAAATCCGGTTTATATGCAATTCTCGGCTGCTTGCCTCTAGGCTCCGAAGCTGTCCCACACATTTTCAAATCATTTGAAACAAGTTGAATGTGTTCTCCGTCAAACAACTCGATGGTTTGCTTCCACACATCGATCTTTCATTTTCATGTCTGACAACATCGAGGCTGAGAAAAGGTCTAAGAGAGACAATCGCCTTGACACTGGAGATGCAGACAACGAGAACCTTCGGATGAGCACTGATGCTCTTTCATGCCTCCAGTTCGCAGCAGAATGTTTCCTGGTAGACCTATTTTCAGCATGAACAAGCTGGCCAGGCACGGAAAGCGTGCAACAGTGATGGTGCAAGATCTGTGTACTGTCCCGAAAAGATTCTGTGCTGCAAAGCTACAATGACAAGAAACAAAAAAGCTTTTGTGAAAAGGAGCGGGGTTGCGCCGGCGACGTGAAAATTTGCATTTCACCACAGTTTTGGACGTCCGACGAGCGCGAAGTGACGAAAGGGTCGCTCGGCAACGTGAAAAATTCGCACTTCACCACAGTTTTGGGCGTCCGACGAGCACGAAGTGACGAGAGGGTTGTCTCCCGCCGGTGTCAACCAAACCCACCCGGCGTAAAAAGAAGAAAGAAACAGCACAGCCATTCTCAGCAGCCATTCTCAGCTATCATGTTGCTGTCGTCAGAGGTTGGTTGTCAGCTATTCTCATCAGGTTGCTGTGGTCAGGGGTTGGTGGTCAGCCATTCTCATCATCTTGCTGTGGTCAGGGGTTGGTTGTCAGCTATTCTCATCATGTTGCTGTGGTCAGGGGTTGGTGGTGTGGTCAACTATTGTCACATCATGTTGCTGTGGTCAGGGGTTGGTGGTCAGCCATTCTCATCATGTTGCTGTGGTCAGAGGTTGGTGGTCAACTATTGTCACATCATGTTGCTGCGGTCAGGGGTTGGTCGTCAGCTATTGTGACATGATGTTGCTGTGGTCAGGGGTTGGTGGTCAGCTATTGTCACATCATGTTGCTGTGGTCTGGGGCTGGTGGTCAGCTATTGGCGCGTTCTTTAGAAGGACCCTTTCCCGGAGCTTTCGGGAAAAACAATTTCTGTCCAGAATGGGTCCCTTGACATGGTGATTCCTGGCACCAAAAATAGTCATCCAGTTGGGATGTGACAAACTGAAAAACCCTATGTAAAACTGTGAAGACTTGTCCTTTTATAGGCACACTTGGGAGATGTCATTCTACAACAACATGTTTGTAGTGGTGAAGCGGGAATTGTAATTCTATAGAGCTGCCATGTGTTCTCATGAAGGCAGGAGCTGTCGTGTCAGAGATTTTTTTGAATTTACTTGACACTCATTCACATGGATTAAAATCATTTTTCAGCAAATAATTATGATAGAGAAGGTTGATGGACAGTATCATATCATTTTTCTGATTTGATCCGTTGCTTGTTATTCAATACTATCATGTAATACTTTGCAGCCTGCTATGTGGTGCTTTCCTATACCATGCATTCCTTTCCTATTCTGGCCTGCTTGGTTGATGAACGAAGAAACCTTTGAAATGCCAGCACCCACCCTGAATACCCCCAATATAAAAGTAGGGACAACCACCTTAAAGAAGATTTGGAGAAGTTTATGAAATGACAAGTTTACGGTATCTGTAGTTTCAGTTGATTTTCTGCACTTAAAAGTTTACGTATGCAATGACAAGCTTCCCTTTGTTTTGAGATGATTTTAACATGACAAGGTTACATTGCAAAAAAGATGCCAGTGTCCATCCTATGAACCAAAAAGGTAGAAGCAGGGTCGGTCATCTACTAGCAGTATTTGAGATGCCTATGAAATGAGAATTTATTTCCTGTGTTTGCAAACAGTAAAGTGTTTGGACCCAGCCTATATACCAAAAGGTAGAAACAGGGTGGGTCATCCAAAAGCAGTTTCCCGAGAAGGCATGGACATCCAAAAGTTTAGGGAGTGTCAGTTAACATTACTTTTGTTGTGATTTAATTTTATGACATGGACAGAAAAATGAATTTCTGGCAGATCTCTGGCTGTACAGACAGTTCGATATGGTCGTCTGTTAAGATGCATTTGTATTTTTCATAGTCATTAGCGTGTCATAGTCATAGTGTCGTTTTAGAAAATGATGGCAATTCAACTTTACACCTTAAAAAAAGAAGACGCCTGCAGCTACCAAGCCATTTCAGGGGGTAACTGGTCAAGTTTTCTCGAGCTAATTTCATAAAACCAGTCAAATATTTTGAGTGCAGAAATTTATTTCTATTTATTTCCTAGCTCATTTCTTGTAATCTTCAAGCTTTTTTTCCACCTTTTCCATTTTCCTGACCCATTGCTTAAAAAACACATCTTGAAAATATAACCTACTTTCCAAAGGTGATGCTTCTAAAGCGGGGGATAGCCTATGGTTGTCCTGCGAAGCCGGGGATGTCCAAAGATGGTCACGGATAGCCTTCTGATCATGCCTGTTGCCTGGCAAGAAAAGCCAGTACTGGAAGGCATTTAACATTTTCTGAGGGATGCAGGATTTGTAGCAGAATGTAAGGGTTCTCATTTTATCAGTGTATACACATACAAAATCAACATAAGTCGTGAGCAAGTCTACGGAACCAGCTTTTGTAGGCACCATTTCATGCTATTCATCCAGCTATCGACATTACCATATCGTACCGTCCATCCTTTTGTACGAAATCTTGATGTTTTATATGTATTTTATGGTGCAAAAAGCCTCCGCGACACATACACCCACCACGGGCGGGGGGGGGTACCCTTAGATTTCCAGATATAACCTTGGATATTTCAGTGATTGTCTTTCCAGTCCATTGATGAAGTTAACTTCAGTTACAAAGCCTGTCATTCTTGTGCGGAAAAATGGCCCTTTTCAATAGAAACGATTCGCAACTTTCCAAAGAAAATTGGCTTAGATATCGTGACAACAAAAAACATCGGCCTTTCACCCTGACCCAGGCTGATTGTTATATTTGCATCCCTCCAAGACCCAGAAATGTCGGCCAGCCCCAGTTGCTAGGATTGAGATGTTAGCGGTGCAGTCCCTCCCTGATGTGGCCGACAAGATCCGGTTCGCAGCACCGGTGCGGAACAACGGAGTTGGAGAGGTGTGGGGGGAGGGGGATGATGGGAATGTCGCTGGCAGGTGCGGATTTCCCCTGCTAGAGTGTGTATTCTACACATTTCCACAACTATTTCCTTTCACTCTTTGACTCCCTATTGTCTTACACTAGACATCCAAATTCTTTGGAGTCCAAACTTGGATTCCGGACGACGTCTAGACTTGCCATCTTGGAAAGTGCAAACTGAGAATCCATCCCATCATTCCCCTCAATTTCAGTGTCCACAGGTTTCCAAATTTGCTCCACGCCAAAAGCCCCGGCAAAACCCTGATGATGTCCGACCTATGTAGCATCCTTGTGACCTGTCCAACCTTGAGACTGCAGGTAGCACCAAGCTGAGTGGCTTTGGGGGTGGATATTTCCACGTTGCAGCGCTCAAAGCTGTCGAGCGTGCGGGGAGAAACAAAAAGGTTAGGAATCGCACGGAATGAGCGGGACAAAGGCAGAGGGATTGCCGCCGAAAACGCAGGCTTTTGACACATGAAATTGGCACTCCAAAAAAAAACGTGGACTTGGAATGACTTGTAAAACAGTTGAATGCTGTAGAGAAAAATGATAATGCTTCAAGATCTAAAGCAAGGTTCTAAAGGGATTGGGTTTGATTCAGCTTCCAAATCTACCAATGCAGAATTACTGAGACTTCATTCTTTAAGTCCCCTTGGGGGAAACAGAGAACCACCAAAGGAAGTCAAAATGGTGGTGACGTTTGGTTCACTTAGAAACCTTGATCCTGATTGTCATTTTGATTTTTGGATCTTAGAGATTCAAGCCCCGTGTTTGAAAGACTTTTGTTTCCGTTGATTCCTAAACATTTTTTTTGACCATTTTTGTCAATGGAAAATACCAGCTGTTCCTGCTGATGAATGTTGAGGACTGGATGCTGTTTTTTTGCCAAAGAGCTTCCCCGTAATTTTCCGGGCAACAAAATAACGCCGCCATCATTGGTTGGCCACTTCATCTTTTTTAAAAACAACCAATGTATTTTTGGGATGAGTTTTTTCTGTTGATGACAACATTTTTAGCTTTGGAAGGTCAACGGTCTCTTGAAGGCTAAGGCTTAAAGCGAGTTGTTTCCATCCCAAAATCTGATGGTTTCTGGCAGGTGGGATGGGAAAATAGATGGCTTGGGGTGTCAAGGTTTTCATCAAAGAATACCATAGGAACGAACCGCGACCCCCCCCTTTTGGGATGTAACTATTTGTAGCGCTGACCTGAACCTCCGTCATCTTTATCATCGAAAAAATCATCGGAATATCATCTCCAAGTAGAGTCATCTCCTGATCAGGAATTTCGTTGGCAGCCTCCGCAGCTCCCCAATGAACCAGCGTCCTTGAAGGAGGGTCAGGCGGCCATACCATAAACTGGACTCCATGGATTGGGTGGTCGTTGGGATCTTTTGTGTCTGCCCTGGAAAAGGAAGGCAGCCCTCCAAGCAACGTCAACAGCGTGAAAAAACACAACGTTGTGCAAAATTATATTTATCTATAACTTTATAACTTGTATTATTGACCACCCTCAGTCCCTTCGATTCATGGGGGAAGGTTTAAAAGGGGAGTTTGATTTTCAGGGTCCCAAACACGTCACCAACTTTGCAGTTGAACATCTTGGGATACAAGTGAAATTCCACCACTTTTTTTTGTGAAGAAGTGAAGTTCGTGAAGCTTACCCCTCCCAAAAAATAACATGACAATGGAAAATCACCATTTTTGATTGGAGATACATCTTGTTTCCAGCCAGTCATGCCTGTTAGATTTCCAGGGTGTGGGTATCTAAGTATAAGGAATCCCCTTACAAAAAAGCAGGTAACAATCCCGGTGGTCACTGGCCTTTCCGTGTCATTCGCGGATTGCCAGTTGGTGTCCGTGGGCAAATTGCAGCTGCGAGTGGGCTTGGACAAGACCTCAGACATATTTTGGTGGGTCAGAAAATATAAGGTATATAGGTGTTCACACACACACACGTATATCTATATATATACCCGGTATATATACTGTACATATTATATACA
>DF242911.1:2724-48460 GCA_000507305.1 Breviolum minutum Mf 1.05b.01 | reverse complement strand
CTTTAGGAATCATAATGATTTGCCCAGCTACATTGAGCCTATTCGGTACCAAAAAGCCCACATGGTTGAAAGTTTCAAGATGTTTTTTTGCCGTCCCTTTTTTACAGTCACCACCTGAAAACCTCCTACTTAGAGGTTCAGGATACTTAGTAACTGGTTATATGTAGGTTTATAACCCTAGTAAGGGGACATATAACCCACTTATAGAGGTTATAAACCTGCTTACTATCCACGTATCCTAAGTATCCTGAACCTCTAAGTAAAGATTCAGGTTTGTCAAAGTTGGTCGAGAAAAAATCCCAACCAAAAAGCCATTGAAGTGCCAGCTAGTGACAGCACCCCAAATATCATTAAATATCCACCATGGATACTAGATGGTGTTTCCAAACACTGTTGGACATGTAACAAAAACTCCTAATAGTTTAGATTTCTGTGGTTTTTAGATCAAAAAGACGTTGTTTTTCTTATGTTTCATCAAGACCTCACCAACAGAAAACACTATACGGATATTTCCGCCACTTTCTACCTGTCTTTTTGTTTGCGTGTTTTCATCGTATTCAGGTCCCGAGGAGTTTGCGATGAACCCGGCACATAAAGATTTGATTGCAGATGATCGGGATACGTGTTGCTTGCCGCTGTGTAAGCATTACACGTGCCTTGGACTCTGATTTTTTAGAAGCGGCAAGCCGAAAACGAACCCATCATTACACCCATAAAAAGAACTATAAAATGATGGCTTCAATTGGATTTTTTTATTTTGTTGCAGGGGTCCATTTTGCAGATGCCATGTTATTGTTCTGGTGTGTAGCACCTGCAAAAGGGGTGCTTTTGGAAGCGAGGTGTATAGGCATACAGTTTCCGGGTGATTAGCGAGAAATTGCATGAAAATATTCTGGGTGAACGATGTTAAGTAAAACCAACCGGGAACAAATGGAAAGTCATGCCCTCCTTGAAACTAACCATAGCACCTGCAAGGAAGCCATCCCCCAAGGAAGCTAGTCTTCCAACCATCCATTTTCATGTGCCATGTTAGTTTCGGGGAGGGTAAGTGTTTTTGTTTCTTCGTTTCCTTTTTGCTCAGATGTACCTATAAAGATGAAAGATTTGAGGGGTAAATTCGGGGTTTGATCACGATGCAATTTCAGATTCGGGCGTGTCATCGTTGTTGTTTGCAGTTTAAGTCCTAGACATCCAAACACATATGATGAGGATCGGTATGAATGAACCCCCATTCACCTCTCCCGAACCAAAGTTAACAGGCTTTCAAGGGGTTCCAAACTCACACCTCCAAACACCAGGTATGACTGGGGGACGGCAAGATGTCAAGGGTTTTCCCAAGCAGCACAAACGAGAAAATCGAGAAATGTAAATCGCACATCAAAGGGGATTCTTTGAGACATGATGCAAACAAGAAATGAAACACATGATAGGCAAAAAGCAATGAATATAACTGGTGAAATAGGTTGAAACAAAAATAATTACAAGAACTCCGGGAAAGATGATCCAATTCCATGGTTTATAACACACCCACACCCCCTGGTCCTCCGGTGTTTCCCACATGTTTTGTTTCCCCTTCTTTTTTCGTTGAAACATCCATCAACCCCCGTCCGTGATGGTCAAGGTGCCCAGAGGGTTGGTTAGCAGATCCGGCGCAACAAGACAAACCAGGCAAAAGTGAAGCCTCCTGCTGTACCCAGGAATCGGAGGGTGACCGATTTCGATCGATCGATGTCGAGGGTTTTTAAAGTCGAAAATCGGGTGGTGGTGGTGGATTTGTCAACAAAATGTTGGGTTTTCTGGGTTTCTAGGTGGTGGTTGAAAAGGGGGGAGTTCCTTCAAAATACCATGCATTTGGGTGAAAAGTGGCCTTCAACATATTTGAGGGGTGGTTTCGCGAGTCAAATATTTTTTTTCATGTTCATCCCGGATCCCTCAGGTGAGATGGTCCAAACTTGACGAGCTTGCATATGTTTCAAATTTGGTTGGGGAAAAACCACTAACTAGATGTGGATTGTGGGGAGGGTTGGCTTTGTCATCCAAAAAGATCTGATAGAAATATATCAGGATCAGAAAGGAGATCTGTTGAACTTGTTTCTTTGTTACTGGAAATTGCAACTTGGTGCAGATATCGTTTGGATAAAAAGTAACTTCAAAAAGAAGATACTTCTCTCGTCCCTCCAGAGATGAATGTCACAACGGAAGTCTGGCAAATGCACAGGCTCAAACTCATACTCGTTCACAACGGATTGTACCATATGGATGTTTCCGAAAATAGTGGGGTTTCCCCCAAATCATCCATTTTCATAGGGTTTTCCCATCCATTTTGGGGTACCCCTATTTTTGGATTGTACCATATCAAATCACCATTTTTGGCACCACCATTTGGGAGAATATGTTTGGAACATTTTCCCAGCATCAAGTCGATTTTTTCAAATCCTCCTTTCGCACTCCAAATTGTTTTTGTCGCCGCGGATCGTTTCCGGTACTATCGGATCCATCTTAGGATATGACACATGGATCCATCATTTACCCAACAAAACAATCAAAAAAACATATGGGATCAATGTATGGTATACATTGGTATACGTACCTAGATTCACTTGATGTTTATGGTCAATCAATATAGGAATTTGATTGTACAAAAGTCCCATGGATCCAGTGAAAAAAAGAACATGTTTTTTTCTTGAGGTTCATCCCCTAATCTTCCAGTCATACCTCCTGAGAAGATGTTTTAGGTATGCGTTTGGAAGCCTAGGATCGTAAAAAATCCACTTTTTTCAGGCAGTTTGAAAATTGGAGCCCCTTTCGATCAAATTACTGAAGGTTTGTGGGGCGGCAGATTGAACAATTCACTCGATACGTTATGGTAAGCTTCAAATCTGAAAAGCTTACCGTTGACTGGTTGGTTTACACCCTGCAAGATTAATATAGAACCTCCAAAGCACCCATTTAGAAAGGAAAATGATCTTCCAGGCCTCCATGATTATGTTCCATGTTAATCTTCCGGAGTGTACTTGTTGTACGTAGGCATATCCGTAGGAAGCCCTATAGACATCCAAACACGATGGGTGAGGTATGAAAACCCGACCCTCAAACACCTGCTGAGGCCAAAGGCTTTTAGGGCTTCCTTTCACAGCTAACCAGGTATGACTTATGACTGGGGGATGGCTTGGATGTTTAGGGAAGAATCCTTCATAGGAAAGCGAAGGTTGCAAAATTTGCCCACATTCCACCCGCTGAAACACTTCTGATGAGTGCAATCATCGATTTGGACAGCACAGGAATGTGCACTCTTTGACCATTTGTGTATCTTGGTGTCAGATTTTTGCGTGCGTGGTTTCTCGTTGTAAGCTCGTTTGGTTGTTTTTCACATCTGATGGGGTTTACTCTTTACCATCAGGTTCATTGCCATCGAAAAAACATGGCATTTGGAGAATATTGGGGGAATTTATATCTATCTTTCATCAAAGATTCCCGAAAATCCAAATGAGTAGATAGACTTTTCGAAACGTAACATGCGCTGTGTGTTTTGTTTTGGAATAGGGGAGTTGCAGTTTTCAGCCGTTTTCAGCAAATGCGATGCAAATGCGGGCCATGACAGTCATGCAGCAGTTTTTTCCAGGAGTTAGAAATGGGTGTATGTTTCCCCCTATTTTCTCCATGGGACTGGAATTCTTTGCCGGAACATTTACCATAGGACTAAGACTTACGAAACATTGAGGGTTGCCAAGACCCTGGGCTCATGGTGGGGTAAATCGTGTGTATTCAAAGCCCTGGTTCCTGTTGGTCACCTTCAAGAAGATCTGATAAATTTGATGTCTCAGTGAACTTGGGAAGGTAGCCCTGGAAGATACCCCTTAAAATGAGTCCCCCTAACCATCAGGATAAATGGGGGTTAATCCTCCAAAACAGGGGTTGTTCGGGTACCATTCCTGGGGTTTTGTGGGTAAAATCTCCAAATGTCACCATGATGTCACCTTCAAGGAGAGTCAGGCGGCCCAGAAAGTCATGGGAACATATTTTAAGGTACCCCGTCCCTGAAATATGGTCTTGCAAAAAAGGGCCGGCTACGAAACGCCCGTAAGGATTTTTAGGGGCCCACTTTGTAAATGTAGCAAAGATTCTTTACTAGCTGGTGATTGCAAATATTTTTTATTTTCACCCCGAACTTTGGGGAAGATTCCCATCTTGACTAATATGTTTCAGATGGGTTGAAACCACCAACTAGTCTATAAACCCAAGCCGAAACCAGGTACACCTCAGCAAATGTAGAGCAAAAATCGCATGTTAGCTGCATCGTTGACCCAGTGTCAAAGGGGGTGTTTACTGAAATTTGTTTTAGTAAACACGGGGTCCACCATAATCAGTTTTTGTTACATGAGAAAATCAACCCTGAGAAATTGACAGGTAGCAAGTCCCTTGGTGATGGTTTCGGGTTTCTCCAATCTTTTAGGGTGAAACTTCAAGTGATGAATCCGCAAACCCCCGAAACACATACCCTCCCTGAAACTAACAGCCAACGCCCCTGAAAATGGGCCGGGCCCCAAAAGGAAACGATGATATTCCAACCATCCATTTTCAGGGGCAAACTTGCTGTTAGTTTCAGGGAGGGTTTCCTCTTTTTTCTCCCCAACTCATCGTGGTGTTGGTTTTTTTTGTTCCGCAAGTGGCTGTTTTTGAGTGTAGATTTCGAGCCGTGGAGGTTTCAACTCCAAACTCCCTAGACATCCAAACCAGCCATCCCACGTCGTCATACCTGGTGTTTTTTTCAGCTGGTGAGTTTGGAAGCCCTAAAAAACACCTTAAAACATCAAGAAGATCTTTGGGGGGTTCATACCTACCGATCCTCACCATGTTTTTAGATGTCTTGGGCTTCACTATATATTCCCCCCTGGAACCCCAAGGCCAACCATTTATAAATGGTTGTTTCAACTGGATGATTCCAAATCTTTTGTGGCCCTGGATGTCCAGAGTTGTTCGGGTTGGTGTCAAAATTCGCCAGGGTCTATCAGGTATACTTATATTGGGGATGGGCATCTCATCCCACCCGGTCCCATGACGGGAATCCTTTTGAGGGGTTCGGTATAATAATAACCTGGTATTGGGTATACGTAGATAGGGTATAGCATCTACTCCCCGGAAAACTATCATGTCCCCTGAAAATCATCGGTTGGAAGATGTATTTCCTGTTGAAATAGTCCCTTTTCAGGCGGCAGGTTAGTTTTCAGGGGTCTATGTCCTTTTCCAACGAAAGTTCATCATGCGGCGTTTTCTTGGGTTGAAGGTTTCATGTGGGCTTGAGGTAGTGCCGTCGTCGCTATGTGGCAACGATTACACCCCCGGTAATCTAACATAGCTGGCTGGAAAATGGACCCGGATTGAAGATGTATTTCCTATTAAAAATGGGGATATTGCAGCCAGCTATGTTAGTTTACCGAGGGTAATGTTTTCTTCTTAAGACTTGGAACAACAGGGAACTCCTTTTTGGACCCAACAGTCTTTCAGTCCTTTGTAGGTGGGGCCCATGATTGAAGCAAAGTGCTTGTGGGAAACAACCGTTTTGAGATATTTACCAATCCATGGGTATAGATCTTCAAATGGTTGGGTTTTCCATGGTCATGTTAGTTTTGGGAGGTACACGTACCAATTCTGATGGACTCCTGCAACAAAATCACCCTAAAACGCCACCGTGTGGAAGCCTCCAACATGCAGGGTTCCCCTTCACCGTGATTCCCCACCCAAACTTCATGCCTTGGATCTAAGACTCTTGTGGCAACCGTTTATTTGTGGGGAAGATATACCAACATCCAGTGGATGTTGGAAATCTGTATATTTGAAAAATCCTATTTAAAGGAAGAATTTTTACATATGATTTCATATGTTACATATCATATTCACAAATTGATTTCCCCCAAAACATCCCAAAACCGTATTGTCCATAGCTCTTTCTGGTAATCTAATAGGGCGTTTGTTTTTTTCTTATGAAAGGCCTCTGATGCATACAACTGAAAGATGCTGAAAACAGGATCACCACCGGGGCAGCACCCCCTGGGAACGTATGGCCGTATATCCTCAAAGGTCATCGAGGTCAGTGTTTTGGTGAACCCTTCATTAAAGCTCGACAGGGACGCATGGCTGGCGGACTTTAATAAAGATGCCCCTGAGAACATTGATGGAACCCACATACCTTTCTGAGGAGGTGATTGTACACCCCAATCATCCTTTGACAAGGTGATTGGATTCCTAGGGAAGGTTTAATTAGATGCCCTTTTGAAGCAGTACTTACATGTGAGCTTCACGTCTCTGCACCTTGCATCGGCTGCAGGCACTCATTCCCACGAAAATCTCACCGAAGACAGGCCTCTTTGGGTGCTTCAATCATGAGGAATTGATGATGAATGACATGTGACCCGAACTGAAGTGCAGTCAAATTGGAACTGCAACACTTGGGAAGATGATGCGTTTGAAGGTTAAGTCCATGTTGCGCGGCCCAGCGCTGTGTTCCCAACTCCCATCAATCACTGAGTGCCGGGCTGCCGAGGTCCGGCGAACACGGCTGTGAAGCCCAAACGTCGTTGTGAGCAAGGTCGCAACGTGGAACAATGTTGTGACAAGAAATGTAGTGCCTTTGGCAGCACCTTAGCGGAAAAACTCCAAGTGGAAAGTGTTGTTCATGGTGATTCTTTGGGACAAATGAGTTCTCTCACCACCCAACTTGGAAAGACGATTGCGCAAAGTGATTGTGATGCCTTTCAGGTTTTTTTGTTTGATTTTCCGATTGTTTCCACCCCTGAAGAAATTGTGTCACAAGCTATATTGGGCCATCATTCCCCGTAGGTTTTTTGACCTCAACTCCCAGATGGTGGAGTGATACAAGTGGGAGGGTTCAAACTAGGGCGTCTTGAGACAAGGTTTCTTCAATAGTGGAAACCCGTTAACAAGAAAAACCGCCTGTGAATATTCTCGATGGTGCGAATCCTAAGAAGCCCACCTTTGCAAAGGATGCCAACCCCCCAGAAAATACAGCCATTGCCTTCAAGGTGTTCATTTCAACATGGAATTTTGTTATGTCAAGAAAGCGAACCATGAAGTTGCGGCTAAATGAGAACAATATTTGGGCCAGGCGTTGTTGTTGTTGTTGTTGTTGATGTTGATGTTGTTGTTGTTGTTGTTGTTGTTGTTGTTGTTGTTGTTGTTGTTGTTGTTGTTGTTGTTGTTGTTGTTGTTGTTGTTGTTGTTGTTGTTAATTTGATTCAGCACGCGTGTCCTTCCATTATTTTCCGAATTTGCGCAAAATGCCGCTGCGCATCCTCATTTTCAGAAACATTCCTGTGAGAATTGAAGTTTCAGAGTTTTCTTTGTCCAAATAAGACAATGTTACAAAGACATCAGGATGAAAGGCCTACAAAACCAATTGGTTTTCCGTGGGATTTGCAGGGTCCCAAATTGTGAGACGTGAGGGCATGTTGAAAGCACATTGTTATTTTAAGGCAGTCGTGTCAATAAATATGTTCTAATTTGGAATTTGGGTCAACAGATTTTCAATTGGCCAGTTATACAGGTTATAACCCTAGTTACCCATTTTCAAGGACATTTATAGGGTTTTTTATTCCATTTATACTTGGTAGGGGCCCACATTGTAGTCCGGGTGTTTTGGACGTGCCAAAGAAGGATTTTGACTTGTAAAGTGCGCCCCGTAAAGCATGACCTGGATGCGTGACGTGAACCATGGTTACTTGACACCCAGAACGCAGAATTGGGGAACCGACAACACGTGAACTTGAAAAAATTTGTTACGTTCTATGAAATCCTCGTTGGTTCACGACCAGAGTCCATTTGATAGCATGGTTTGTGCAAGGATCAAAACCATACACTTTTAGTTTCTCATCCACTTCTTCACCTTGATTAACCCAAACAAGGGGTCGATCCGTGTTTATTTTCCAACAACAACAACAACACCAACAACAACAGGTGCTCATAAATGCGATCATGGTTGGAAAATCAATGTGAGCGCATTGCATCAGTTTGGCAACACCAGCGAGGCGGCGTTGTGGTGGGGTGGGGTGTGTCACGTGGTGGCAGGAGCTTTGTTTTGGAACGTGTGATAGGGCTACTATTGGTGGATTTTTGAGGGGCAATGATGGTTAGTAACCTCTTATGTCTTAGGGACTGTGCCATTTGTGGGTTTGATTCCTTTACATTCCCCTGAAGATGAATGTGGAAGACTTCCCTTCTTCCTCATGAAGACTTCACACCTGACCCAGATGTACTCGTTAACACTGGTTTTAAGTTTGCATGTTCACCTCGCATGTTTGGGAAACAATGATCCAATTTGAAGAGTTTTTTCGCTGACACGTTTAAACAGATCGACGAAGTAGCAAAAATGTTGTGAACTGCTTCAATCAGCAGATTCTTTGTAGGTGAATGATGTCACAACATCACACGACGTAAAACCGGCGATTTCCGTAGTGAAGAGTAAAGTAAAGTTAGTCAAGGAGAACCCTTCGCCAAACGGCCAAGCATTCCAGGACTTTGGGTGGTTCGTTATGATCAAATTCCCCCAAGAACATACCCTACTGGAAACAAACATATTCCCTACTTGGATGATCATCCCTTGTGTTATTCCCCTTGCAAATGGCCTTAAAATGGCTAGTAAATAGGGGTGATCCTAACCACTTACATCCACTAGGATGATCCTCCAAGTACCCTTTCGGCACTTTTGAGTTCATGTTTTTTGTTTTCCCCCTTTTCGGCGGGTCTATGGCGGGTATTAGGAATCAAACCATTCCCATACCATCCATGTATGGTATATTTACCTACATTTGGTTGTTTTTAATGGTGAAATATGGTAAATGTAGGTAAATATACCATACATGGATTCTATGGGATTTGACCAAACACCATCAACCGGACCAAATTCTTAGAATGGCATTTGTGTGATGCTGCTGATTGTTTCGCAGAATCACCTTCAGTGAGAAAAAAATGTGGTTTTGATTCACCCTTGGAAATCATGAGGCACATTCACCATAAATTCTGTGTTTCCAAGTTTTGTGCCATGTTCTCAAAAAACTGCCCCTCCCCCCATCCAACAGAAATAGTTTTAGCAACTTTGCCTCCTCAAAAATGGAAGCTTGGAATATTCATGTTTATTTTCACCCTCTACCTGTAAAGATGATTCAATTTGACTTATATGTTTCAAGGGGGTTGAAACCACCAACTAGTTTTCTTGGAATTATAGAAAAACATGCCATTTAGGTGCCCTTTGACCTCTTTTCAAGGGGACAAGCTCATTAAGAATCCAGACCTCCTTCCTATATAGAGTAGGATGGGGCGAAAAATCAGATCTGCCCACACTTTTGGATTGGATATAAGGATAATCCATGCATGCGTCTGATCTTTAGGGGCCCCCAAAAACAATCCCCCCCTCCCTAAAAAAAAACAAACAAACAACCAGCAAATTTTTGTTCCCTCAGATAGTGGAAATGTCTGTCAGAAACCCCATGTGTTTGGATGCCTAGGGAAGGACCGGTCGAGTGCTGAAGATCTCTCTTCATGTCTAACGGCCAGGTGTGCTGCTCGCCCACGTGCGCGAGATTTGACTGTGATGCGGCGGCTTGAAGTGACAGAAAACCGTGGTTGTTATAGGGTATATAGGGGGATGACAAACTACCCAGTTATATACTGTAGCGATTATATTGCAACATCATAAAGATCCCTATATTAAACAACCAGTATTTCATGGAAAGTATCCGGCCGGTGTTTTTTCTTAGCTCGCTTGGACGGATTTGAAGTTGTTTTTTTGTGGCAACTGAGTCGACTTGACTTTAAATCTATAGAAAAACAAATCATGGCTAGTCAAAATACTTGGAGGATCATCTCACTTGGTAAGTCAGCAACCATGGTTGGTAAGTCCCCTAACTGGGGAGGGTTGTTCCCCTTCCAAATGGCCTACAAGGCGTATAAATGGGGGGTGATCCTAACCACTTACCAAATGGGTTGATCGGTTGATCCTCCAAGCAGCCATCCTCAACACGTGGTGGGGATCGGCATGAATGAAGGCCCCCCCGAAACAATGAAGCCCCCCAAGAAACATCATCTGAGAAGGCGTTTCTTAGGGTTCCAAACTCACATCTCCAAGCATCAGGGTATGACTGGGGGATGGCTTGGATGTCTAGGGAGTTGGGAGTTGGGAGATTTTGCTTCTGTACGCATGTGGGTCTCCATGGGACGGTTGTATATGGCTGCATACGTTTGGTTGATGTTTATTAGGTAAATTAGTAGGTAAAATATACCAGTTGCATGGATCCTATGGGATATGTGCTAGGGTCTAAACTTAACTCCTTATATTGGAGATAAACTCAAACCACCTCTAGTGATGGGAATCCTTTTGAATACATAATCTGATCAATTTATAGCGACCTCAGCCGAGGTCACCCCAAAAGGTAGTGAACAGTAAGGGAATCCTACCCAACATGGCCTGATCATTCAGTTTAAGGATTTATAATCAATTGCCCAGAACTATGCATCCGTCGATAGGAAATGCTCCACGCTCAAGTGGTCTTTAACCAAACGTTGGGCACAGCAGGGTCACCAGGTACATTTGTATCATTTGTTTTTTCGTTGTAAGATATCCACATATCCAACATATATTTGGATCATTTGGACTCTTTGCCGGTTTGTTTTTTTGGATAAAGACCCTTGAATACTCAGATCGAACCGAAGAATTGATGCTTTGGCTTTGATTTCTTTTTCCTTTTTTCCAAAAAGCGGGGCCTTTCTCAGGTTCCATCCGTCTGTTTTTCGGCGGTATTTTAACCCCCAGTTTTGGATCTGTGGGCATGAATTTCAGTCATGTGTTCTTCCTCGACATAGGTTTTTTTTGTTTTTTTTCACGTTCGATTTTTTTTGATTTGGCATCTACAGTTGACACCTCCTCTTTGCATGTTGGGATGCGAAGCCCTCTCTCCCAGTAACACCGTGGGAAAGAAAGGTATGGGTTGGGATCCCCCTACTCAAAACGTAGTGTTAGCCAAAGTAGAGGTTTCCATCAGTATCAGTGGAGCTCCAAACATACTGATTCGTAGCTCAGAAATTCGACATTCAACGCCTCGGACGTCAAAAATCACCTTGCATTTAATGGGATAGACCACCTACTTTTGGACCACAAGAACCCATAGGGAAAATGAAGGTCTTAAGCCCCCCAAAAAATATGGGTTATGACTTATGACCACCCAAAAATGAAGGCAACAAGAGTTCCCATGGTATCAACTGGCGCAGGACTTCTTCCATCCTCACAGTATTTAGTGCCACGATGGGAGATGATCCAGCGGGTTGTAGGTTCAAGCATCAACATGTGTCACTCGTGGGTTGATATGGAACTTATGCATCCCCAATAAGAATGATGATATCAGTAACCACTAGACACATCTTAGATTAGCCGTCTTCCCTTTGCTCCATTGAGTTTAGTGGGATTTTTCGTGTATCCCGCTAAGAGTTAAATTTTAGCAGGGGACCTAACGGTTGCTATGACCAAATGTATCCAAACAACATTCTGTTGATGGACAACTTTCCTCCCAACCAAGTGACATAGTAGTTCATATGGTAGTTCATACCCATCCAAGAAATTCTACCCATGTACCACGCTGACATGAACTCGTTTTTTTCAACTGGAGGGCTTATCAAATGCGCTTCACCCGAAGAAGCTACTTTGCATGTGAAATTTCAATTATTTCTCGCCATACTTGGTGGCTGAAATATGGTACTTAAAAACTACAGTATCATTAGTGAGTAAGTTGGGTGATTTCACATAAATGAAGGGACTTATAAATGAACTTACATGGAGTTAATATTGTTATGAACCCCAACTTGCTAAGTAGTTACTACAAGTGCCATTTAAGCTACCCAAGTACCCATACCCCCAACCACATCTTTTCAGCTGAGGAGGATGGTTGGCTCTACATGCCACGGGAGAAAGCTTTAGCCAAGGCAAGGTGGTTCAGTTTTTTTTGGGGGGAGGGTCGGTAAAGATGGAAGTGTTGTTTCAATGAGGGTTTTTACTGGGTGGTGGTTTCAAGCATTGTTTATTTTCACCTCTAACGAGGGAAATGATCCAATTGTGACTAGTATTTTTCAAAGGGGTTGAAACCACCAACCAGTGTAGTTTTGACAAATTTCAGGGTAGATAATAGATACTTTAATATTTACCTTGACTGACTTCCAGGGTGGTCGTGGATCCATGGAATTTTTTGGCAATGAAAAAAAGACAGAAACGGGTTGTTTGGGGGTATGTTTCAGGGATTTATACTACCCAGTTATAAAAGAATTTCATAAACCATTACAAGGACCCCTATTAACCAACCAGTTTGTTCACGGTTCAGCCGGTGCTCACCTGTAGCTCGATCCCTACGGCTGCATGTCCCCGGGACGGAAGATAGGATGACCCCAATGGTGATCGGATTCCAATGGGTTAATTTCACCGATCCTTATCTAGTTGGTGGTTTCAAATATTCTTTATTTTCACCCCTATTTGGGGAAGATTCAGATTTTGACGAACATTTTTCAGATGGGTTGAAACCACCAACCATTTATAAATGAAAAAATCTTTGGGTTAATTAACCCAGGAAGTGATCGGATCAATGGTGATCGGATCAATGGCTCATAAACTACTTTGTAAATGGGTATATATTGGGATTATATCTAGTTGTAAGTTATAACATGTTATAACCCATTTACTAAGCATTGATCCTAACTTCCTGACACCTCCAAGTGGGGGATCCAGTCAGATATGTCAGATGGTGTTGTGGACCCCAGGGTGGACCCTTTTTGCCGAAACGAAGCAGGATCTCTAGGGATTGAGGGTGGAGAAAAGAAAGAGACAACAAAATAATTAGATTACCCCCTGGAAGTTTAACATAGCCCCTGAGAATATACCATCCCAAAAGGAAAGTAGTCTTCCAACCATCAATTTTCAGGGGTTATGTTAAACTTCGGGAGTGTAAACTAATGATAACTGGGTGGTTCAATCAAAAGACAGAGATTTGTAAAGCCAATGAAACTGAATGAATTCCAGGTGATTCAATTCATGACCTTGTGACTTCCTATTTTGGAGGTCACCAAAAACTAGGTAAAGGGTCACGGATCACCATCCCAAAAAGATCACCATCGAAAAAATTGCCAGGTAGGTGTTGCAAAAACGTCATAGGATCCATGTATGGTATGAGCAGTTTTTTCTTCACCATACATGTACCATTAACATTATCATTAAAAATACAACCCAGTACAGGTATGGAGTATTTATAATGGAAATGTTGCATGAAAGAATTTTTTTTATTGATTTTGGGGTTCGCAGTGATCATGAAAGCTGTTGCGGATAGTCTGAAGCATATATATAGAGGTCTTTCTTACCAAGCATCCAAGCATTTACAGGTTGATTGAGACTTTCTGTCTGTCTCCATGCATTGGCCCATGTCCATCAGCTTCTCAAGTTCCACGAATTCCAAGGACACGATCTAATTTTCATCCTTACCACATCCCTGCACTTTGAAGACGAAGATTGCCAGAGATTCGGATGGACCACCCACAGCGATGCCAGCCACTGCGATGCCAGCCCCACCTGCCCCACCAGAATGGTGGGAGGAAGACCCTTTCCCCATCGCTGACCCCAAGTGCCCCTTTTTTTTTGAAAACACCATGGACATCTGGCTGGGACATGGCACATGGCACATGTTTTCGGGAGGTCCGGAAAGTCCTGTTTTCAGTCCTTTGAAAACCCTAAGGATCCATGTATGGTATATTATATATTTACCTTCCCTGAAACCAACATAGCACCTGAAAATAATCCCCTGGAAAAGGAGGCTCCTATTGAAAACCATCATTTTTAGGGGCTATGTTAGCTTTGGGGAGTGTACCTAGATTTGGTTGTTGTGGTAAATGTAGGCAAAAATATACCATACATGGACTGTTGTCAGAAACGCATCTATGCACAAAATGAAACATCCAATCTACTATCTATCTGGCAACTCTTTGTGATTTTTTTTTAAGGTGGTGATCCGTGACCCTTTACCTGGTTGGTGGTGACTTCCAAGTAGGGGATCAAAAGGTCACGAATTGAATCACCTGGAATTCATTCAGTTTCATTGGCTTTGCAAATCTCTGTCTTTCTCTTTCATCAAAAGTGCAACAAGACCATTTAGACCACAATGACCTGTGTTGGCTGCCCATGACGGTTTCAAATCCATTGATACTATGCTCCGTCGTCCAAATGGGTTCGAAGCTTCTCCTAAATGTAGATCAAAGTTCGTGTGTGCTAGCGAGCACGGCGGGAAACCAATGGGGGGTGCGCGTTTCAAGCAATTCGATTCAAGTTGCACACGTTTCTGCGGCTGGCAGCTGCCATGCCATTTTACTCATTGGGTTAATGGCACATTCTTAAGGCCCCAAGATACCTATGCAGTATGGAAACTTAAAGAATTTATATATATATATATACACACCAAAATGATGGGCCTTGGAAAATGCATCTCCTTTCAAATATGGTGTCATGTTGGGCATCTATGATATCTATGTTAAGGTTTCGGCGGTCAACCCAACCAGTACAAGGTTATTTTTTTTTCGAAAAAACGCACCCAACTGCTGAGGGGATCCAACCCCTGTCGTTTGTTTGCTCGAACTAAAAAAATGAGCCCAAATACCTCCGGATGCTCATCAATTTTCACCATAGTGCAAGTAGATGACACAACTCCCAAGACTACTGGGAGTTGCGCCATCTATTTTACAGGTGGTATAGTATAGTCTATAATCTACCCACATATTTATTCTCCCGTAAGAATCCTTGAACCCTCCAATTCAGGGGTTTGAAGCTCTATAGAAGGGGTCTGGGTCCTCAAAATAGCTACCTTTGAGGGGTCAGGATTCTTAGAGCCAAAACTACACGCAAAGGTTGGTAAATACTGTTGATGGTTCAGAATCCCGGCTAACCACCTGGGATGTATAAAACCCTATGGATACTGGGATATCTACTACATCAACTGGTGCAGAATTTCTTCCATCAACAGTATGATATACTGTACTAATTGTATGTGTGAGAATTTGTTGAAGATGAAGCCCTTGAATTTCATCCTTACCCTGGAAGTCCAAATCATTTCCTGGGGGTAAGGGAATTTTCCAAAGACCCACCATTTCACCACAACTTCCAGGTACCTAAAATTGATCTACTGAACCTTATAAGGCTATTTGGGGTTGGGGTTTCCCTTACATAAGATACATAAGCCTTACATGCAGCTTATATAAATGACAACCTCTATATTAACTACTTAAAAATTATTTTGACCATTCCTCATTCCTCCGAAAAAAACACCAACCAGGGCGGAGTGGACCCTGAGACTTGTTGCTTTCCGGCGTGTTCGCGATATAGCTGTGGCAAAGGCTATGTTCCGAATCCGCAGGCCTGGTGTGTGCGGCCCTGAATCAAGCCGCCAAAACCCATGGGTTTCACCAATATTTACATCCAGCTTGGTACCATCTGTAGCGGGGGGGCAACTCCCATGATTTTTTTCCAGGTAATTGGAGATAAACTCATCAACCCAAGTCCGTAGGGGTTTATATACCCATGAAATAAGGATTCCTAGGTGGTGGCAACTCAAATATGTGTTATTTTCACCCCGATCCCTGATGAAATGATCCAGTTTCACTAATATTTTTCAGGTGGGTTGAAACCACCAACTAGTTTAGATTGGTATAGGTACCATCTATGGCGGCGTGTTTCCAGAAAATTTAGTGGGGACAAATCTGCAATCTGTGAATTATGGCCTCGTTTTTTGGGCGAATTATGTGGAAGATGTGAAGTTGGAAATTGTTTGGCTTGGATTTGTTTTTTCTGTGAATGTTTATGTTTTACATCATTTTACCATAGTACTTGCAAATCACCATCAAACTATAACTGGCCTAATTCGATTTATAAGTGATTTCTTTTTGTTTGTTTAATTGGATTTAATTGGTGATTTGTGTACGGATTCTACCATGGAAAATCACCATAAAAGACCCACCACTTGGGAGGATATATTTGTTACTTTTTCTGAAGCACCGACGTCGAGTCGCAAAATCCAAGAAACCCGTGATGTGAAACCCTGGATTCAAGCTGGGCTATCGGGGAATGGTAAGATGGAAATGGTCTTAATTCAAAGATTCACGTTTGTCCTATGTTGCCCAAAAATACTAATTAAGGGTCTAGGCTCTATGCTACACAACTATTATTAATTTGATACGATATATATATATATATATATATTTATGTAACATATGGAATGTACATGTCAATTTTTTTTCAGTTGGCTATCTTGTAACGGGCTATCACTCTGTGGTGTAGGTCTTTGGTGAGATTTCGGAATGGGAATTTTGATTCCGAAGGGGAATAATACTATCAAGTCCTTGGGAAAAAATTCCAAAGGTGCTATCACCAGACATTTCAGGTGCCTAAAATGGAGGTACTCACCTATATAAGCTCTATGTAAGGCTTATGTAAGGGAAAACCCATCCCCAAAATGGCCTTATAAGGTTCAGTACCTCCTTTTTAGGTACCTGAAACTCCTGGTGATGCTAAAGCACCTCATATTTGAGGAAGACACATTCCCCTTTGCCCCCTTTTTAAGTCTAAATTGTTGTTCTTGTTCAATGTCATACACTCAAAATATTAACCTAGGAGTCATGGTGCGAAAACAACAGCACGAGGGAGAGATTCAATCCATTATAAGATGAGCCCTTGTGGAGCGCCTGTGAATGGCCTTATAAATGGTTTTTTTGAGTTACCCCTATAAGTGGAGTTGATTTTCCCCTATGGCTGGCCCTTCAAAAGATATAAACTTTTGGCAAAGGACCTCAGGTATATAAGCAACTTCAAAAAACCAATCTCATACCATCCATGGGACTCGTATATTTACCTACATTTTTTGGTCGATTTCTATGGTAAATGTACGTAGGTAAATATACCAGTCCCATGGATGGTATGGGAATGGTTTCCTTTGCCGTAATCCCTCGGGAACGGAAAACCAAAACTTCGCGCAGGCCAAAGCCTTGAGTAAAACAGGGGATGAGGTGCCGATGATTTTGAGGTGGAGGTGTTGCTTCTTTGAGCAATGAAAACAACACTGGTTGGTTGGGTTATACAGGGGGATTATGCTACCCATTTTATTGATAGGAATTATGTCAGAAACCGTGATAAGGATCCCTATTAAGCAACCAGCAACAATGGAACTGCGTCGCTACCTGCAGTATGGCAAGACCACGACATGCGACGCTGCTGGCAGTGCCACAGGAGGAACTTTCAATTGCGTCGTGGAAAGGAGTTGGTGCGGAAGGCCTGTGTCTACAAGACCAATGTTCGCAATGAATATGGACGTGTGCAAGTAGTGCGCAGGCACCCATTTCGATCCAGTTTCCACAGATGTTGGACAGGTTTTCGGCAGATGCAACATAGGCATTCAGCGCAATGGGATCGAAACCCGGTGAGCTTAGTGACACAGTTCTGGCACCAGGCGCCCTTTTCTATGGACACCAAAGATTATGCGCGGTTTCGCGATATCTTTATGGCTTGGTACGCTGAGGGTGTATGTAGTTCTCACATTTGTGACTTGAGCCATGGCGAAGTATCTGGCAAAGGGGCAACGTATGCGAGGGTTTTTTTTCGTGGTTGATTTTTGTTGAGGCAAAACCTGAGAGTTACTAACCATGGCTAGTCAACCTATTCCACCCTAACGTATTTTGCCCGAAACAAAGCCTTATCATCAGGACGTAGTAACCATTGGTTTCCCTTAAAGGTCAGCTATTAAACCCTTATTTCTGGGGTGGGGGTACGTTGGGAGGGGATATTTTTGACCAACCATGAACTAAGTTGTTTTGTTTTTGGTGGTGGGTCAGTGGTGGGTATGTTTTTTTTGTCTGCATTTTCCAATATTTACCGATTTTGCCGAGTTTTCTGCATCATAATTGTGGGTGGTGGTTTCGAAATTTTGATTTTCGACTGCTAGTTGTGGAAATGATCCAACAATTCGACTTGTGCACAGGTTTCACACGGGCTGAAAACACCAACTAAAATTTCTACACCCCCGAAAACTAACATGTCCCCCCAAAAGGATGCCCTTCCAACAACTATGTTTCAGGGGACATGTTAGTTTTCCAGGAAATATATCCCAACAAAACGTGAAGTTTCAATTTCTAGGTGGGTTCATTACCCCAGAAGTTCGCATTGTAATTACCATGTTTTTAGACAATATGTTTGTTTTTTTCCTGGCATATTCTTGTGTGCAGCATCTGGAAGCAGATAGGGGTTACATAATCTTGAAATTCCAGGTGATTGACATGAAGTTTGTGTACCTATACTAAACCAGTCTCAACAAAAAAACAAGTGGTTGTAATCACCAACCGGTTTGGCTCAACTCTTTTAAATGTCTGTCCTCAAACTTTTGTTTGGCGAAATGTTCTTCAGATATTTTTTAGAATCCTTTGGACACCAAATCTATGGAAAAATGCAGGTTTTAATCCCTACTCGGAGGATCATTTCAGTTAGTAAGTGGTTAGTAAACCCTAGATACAAAGCATTTAGGCCAATCGGAAGGGGAACGACCCTAGTTAGGGGACCTACTAACCATAGTTATTAACCACTTACTAACTGGGATGATCCTCCAAGTAGAAATATGGTTTCTAACGCCTAAACATGAGGGCATGAGGGTTCCCAACATGTTGCAACATCGCTGTCGCTTGTAAGGGATTGATCCCCATACACCCACATATCCAACTGGGTTGATGAACATAGATGTTATCACATAGGAGGGCCCCCTTTGTTGAAAAATCAATCAGCATACGTCCCAACATGTAAGCAAAAACACACCAACATCATGGATGAATGGATGATATTTGGTTTTAAAGAGTTTTTCTTTTTCGGATTTTTACTCATTCACCAAAAAGAATCCCAGCGTCGATCCGCCCTGGAAAAAAATTATAGATGGAAGCCAAACATTGATGGTTTGTAACGGTTGTAGATGTTTCCCCTTTTCTGAAAGGGTGTATGTGCAAGTTCCAGGCGTTCGTTTTCCGGGGTGTAATTTTGCGTGTTTCCAAGCGGCCACAGCTTCGGTGGACCGTTTTCAGGCGTGTTGTCTGAAGACTTGCGAAGGTCACAAATGTGGCAAGGGATTTGTATCTTGGCGTTACCTCTGAAAAACGGCGCGGGGTGTTGATTAAGGACTCAAGGACCCGTATCACCAGAAAAAATTGGTGTTTTTTTAGTAACCATGGTGATGAACTACATTTATCTAAATCTATTCATTGACGTTTGGATGACGTTTCTCCCGAACCATACCCTCTCTGAAAAAACAGAAAGCACGGCCTTCGCAAAAGGAAAGCCTTGTCTTCCAACTTTTTCGGGGCCTATGTTAAAGTTCTGGAGGGTATTTGCTTGGCTGGGGAAGTCTTAACCCTAGACTTGGAGATTTTTTGAGCCGTCAGGTATCCAACCTGTCCACCTGAAAATGGCAAGGCGCCATAGTTTCGCGGAGAATAATCGCGAGCGATTCAAATTTTATTGACCCAGGTTCTGATCAGCACATCGTAGTAGTGATGGTGATGAACGCATCCCAGATGTTGGGAAAAATCAGGGGTAAGAAGGGTGAAATCACATAACTTACCGAACTATAACTTTAGTTTCCTACTTATGTTGTTTTTTGGTGTTTATATATGGGAATTTTGGCTAGGTTCTATTCTTTCCTTATCTTTCCTTTATTAATTTTCAGTTACAACAGTTGGGGGAATTCATAGTGATGATCATAAATGAACTAAGACATGGGATTCACCACTTTTTAATAAGAAGTAAACATCACAAAAACAGAAACCCAGAACTTCAGCATCATCATTTCCAACAACCAACCCTGGCACAAGGACTTGGATGATTGGATCTGGGTTTTTGGTTTAGGTGATTATTGGTAAAGATGGTGATCCTTTCGGGACAAGAATTCATCAACTTAGACTGGGCAAATCTAGGAGTACAACGACGACCTCCAAAAATCTTGTTTTTTACAAACAGTGCTTCCATGGTAAGTTCACAAACGGTTTTGCTATACATACGAACTTTAGAGTCCAATCTAGAATTATCGAAGGAAGTTTAAATAGAAACTTCCGACAATATGGAGAGTTGAAAAGCAGTAGTAGAGTAGTCAAGTCAGTCGACAGAAGATGCAATAGTCAGAAAGTTAGAAGAAAGAAGATACATCCGCGCCAAATGTTAGAGAAGTCACGAAATGCTGTGTTTTTTCATAGATTCGTGTGTCGGGTCAGTCCAAAAGTAGGCCTGTTAAAGCGGCGGGTGCGGAGGTAGGTGCTGAGAGGAGAAAGCAAAAATTGCACGCCGCTGTGGCGAAAAGCACATTTTGAGGTNGGTACATATGTTAGTTAGTATGTTTAGTACCTGATGTTTGGCAACTTTGAGAAGCAATGATTTAACCCTATAGCATATGATCCATGATTGATATTTCATATCTAAATATCAAGATACAGGATATGTTGTAGCCATATCACATTTTTCTTCATCCACTACATCAACATTAATAATAGCAAATAAAAGTGTGTTCTATCTGGTTCTAGTTTGACTTCCCAATCCTTGAGAAGTTGCAATGAAATTTCCATGGTAATTTTCAAGTGGGCCGAAACGTCCCAATGCCACGTTTCCTCCACGAAACAGTTGGCCTTATTAACGGTCGGCCCCTTAGCTTCCCATGATATGATCAAGTTGATAAGCTTGGATTTCTACTTCGAGGTTCAGGATACTTAGGATACTTGGATAGTAACCAGGGTTATAACCCCTCTATAAGTGGGCTATATGTTTTTTTCTAACTAGGGTTTTCAAAACCTACAACAAAAACCAGTTACATCCAGTATCCTGAACCTCTAAGTAACCCTTATCAAAGGCCGAACATAAACCCCCAAAAGGTGGAGCTAGGGGCCCTCCTAATTTTGTCGGACCCCAAACGCCCCCCGAGGTCATTAAGACCAACAGCAGCGATTTGGTAGGACACACAGACCAGGCGGGACCTCGGTGATGGGGGGTGGTTGGATGGTTTTTTTTGGATCTACAAAAACCACTTGGAGGTGGCAAGAAGTTAGGATCAATGGGTTGTTTCACCCCAATATATCCCATTTATATGTAGGTGTTTGACCCATTTACTAAACATTTACGAACTTCTTGGGACATCCAAGCAGGATGCCAGTGCTAAATATAAAGAATCAAAAAAAGAACAACAACTAAAAGTGTAATCATCCTGGTGGGATCTGTTTCTGGGAGGGAGATAGTTCCAACCCTCTAGTAGGGAAGTTCAGTTCAGGTTGATGGTTTTGACTTGAACTGACTTAGGTTGTTGACCCTGCATGGTTGGGGAGGCATTCTTTGGTGCATTGTAGGGTTGGAATGATCATCTAGGTGGCGGTTTCAAAGAGATTTTGTTTGTGATTTGCTCACCTTTTTACTGAGGAGAAATTATCCAATTTGATCTTAATAATTGTATTTTCATGGAAGCCGATAGTTAGGATCAGCAGGTTTTTTGACCTTTAGGTATAGTTCGACACCTATACCGTCATGTATGGAATTTGGACCTTACATTTAGTTCTTGGTTGATTTTATGGTGCACTTCCCAAAAACTAACGGCGAAAGACCCTTTAAAAAATTGCTTGGAAGAGGAATTTCCAAACTCTAACTATGAGGATTCTTGGTGTCCATTGTCCTAGGCAGTTTTAGGGGGTGTACATACACATGATCTATCAAGATGAAGTATGATCCATTTACAGCATTTGAGTTCCAAGAACAACAGAAATTCCACTGAAGCATATTAGCTGTTTGTTTTCAAACATGTTTTGAAAAACTGTTCCAAAAACGATTTCAGCTTGTGTTTGCCGTTCAGCACAACCAGCTCATTTTTTGTTGGGGGCACAACTGGCTAGAAGTTGAGCCTGGAAGAAGTTTGAAGCATGAACATGGGGTGATCATCGCACCGACAAATTGTCATCAAATCGTCACGAAAATTGTTACGGCTGGTAAAACCAACCCCCCTAACGTGTCCCTCCCTAGAAATGAGGGTTTGATAAGGCTTTATTGAGGGAAACCAACGGTTAATAAGCCCTTGAGAAGGCCTTATTAGGGTACGTTAGGGGGGGTAGGTTGATTAGCCGTACAATTGTAATCTCAATATCTGATTAGCTTGCGCTCATCTAACGTTACTGCGAATCTATCAAAAAGATCCACAATCTCATTAACAAATCACAAGTTCATACGATCCATCTATGGTATATGTGCACTTAGATTTGCTTCAAATTCACGGCGAAATGTAGATAAAAAAAGCAGACGAGGTGATTCAACTTGTTGACCTTTTGATCCCCGATCATTGGAGGGTCACCGACAAGAATTTGAAAGGGTCACTTAACATTCCCAAAAAAATACACAAAGAATTGCTAGGTAAATGGACCCTACAAGGTGTGCCTCTCCCCTATAAACGGCCGAAAATTAATGAGTTTTCCTAGGGTTATTTCACCCCCTATATAAGTGGATTGTTTTTTTTTGCCCCTACTTATAACAAGTGACAAGTGACTTTGGGCCCGCCTTTTAGCCCTATGGAAAGTTACCCTGGTGTCATACCCATACTGTTGATGGTTCAGAAATCCGGCTAACCAGTTGAGATGTAATTGAAATCCCAATATTTACAGGGTTTTAGCACCATCCCAGGTGGTTGGGAATGGGATTTCTTCCATCAACAGTATCTGAAGATTTAACCACCCAAAATCACTGACTTGGAGTTGTTTATCCCATTATTTACGACGGGTTTTTTTACATCCCAGATGTGGTATGGGAACTAACATTTAGTCATCACACCTTGTGGTTTGCCCTGGAGGCCTGTTGCGAGCCTGAGAAATGCATCGCCGTTCGTGCCAACATGTGCCTTGGCCGAACGTTTTGTGCAAGAATCGTTTAGTGACATCTTTCGAAGGTTTTTTTTGTTTTTTGAAAGCAACTTGTTGAGAAAAAACATGGGGCGGAAAAAACTTTTTTTTTCGTCGCTCACGTGATCCTTTTCTTGTAGTAAGGGCCAGACACTGCTTGGGCCCAATTTCATGGTGACCTTTTTCCCACCATGTGGTTCAGGAAGGGAATCCTACCCAAAATGCCCCGATCATCCAGGTTTAGAAATTATAGGAAAAATTGCCTAAGTTACATTACATACTTGACATTGTTGGGTACACTCTACTTGGAAGATCATACCAGTTAGACAACACCCATAGATCTGGGCAACTACCCGGGTTTAGGTTTGATTATAATAATGTGCCCAGATGTAGACATGCCCATAGATCAAAGATCAGCAGAGCCACTAGCTGATAGGAGGGTTCGCAAAAGACCTCAATCTACCTAAATGATAGCGACATAGCATGACGGATTTATCCAAAAAAGGTAGGGAATTGCGAGGTAAGAGAGGTAAGATCTATTTTTTCAACGGACATCCTAGTGAAATTTGGGAAATTGTGGGTGAAAACCCTTCATTTTTTTTCCCCCTCATGACACCCCCCCATCCTCATGAATTTCGGGCGGCTTGTCACTTTTTGGGGAACACTCCAAAGGACGCAGACTGATGAGGGTTGCCATGCTGTGAGTGTCATGGCAGGGAATGGCAGCTGAGAGTGAGAATGATTTCCCTAGGTCGGCCAGTCCTTTCATGGTCAGCTAGGTGGCTGGTGGATCTGGTGGTTTCAAATAGTTTTTTTTTAACCACTATTTGGGGAAGATGAACCCAATTTGACGATCATATTTATCAGATGGGTTGAAGGAAACCACCAACCAGTCATTTTGTGGTGTTTGTTTTTTGATGTGCATTTTTGGTAGGGTGTTTTGTTGTGTTTACCCTTTCTCCAAGAATTATGGAAGTGGAAAACTACCCCGAAATGAAAGGAAACTACTATTGGAGACATCCCATTTTTCACTGAACCATGATTATGGGAGGTAATTTGATGTGAATGTTAAAGAATCCCCATCAACCTCTCCCGATCGACTAAGAGTATAGCAACGTTCCATTCACTTCACCACCACTGGTCATAGATACCAACTGGTTTGTAGATGTAAAGTATAAATATAAACATTGAACATATTGAACGGATTTGTCCGTTTACATAATGCATATAAATATATATATTGTATATATATATTATGTATATATTTATTTACATTATATTATATGTTATCACCCTCTACAAGGCAAAGACATACCCGTATTTGGTATTTTCATCATACATCAAGTATGTAGTACATAACTAAGTACTGTCATTTGGGGTGATTTATATGTCACTTACCAACTTTGATTTCCAAGCAGAAAATGCAATTCACCTCCCATTTCAGCAAAGATAAAGTGTTCATCCCAGATATTGTACCATCGGAAAGGATCCTCATGAGACACAAGAATTCTTAAGGGTTATGATGGTTGATATTCTGCGCCTGCCAGGATTTTCTTGACACTTGAAGACTTTGGCAGCCTATAGTTGAAGGACAAAGTTAATTGAATATGTCTTACGTCAATTTCTGTGAAATGAACTTGCAGTACAACCCCCCAAAGAAACCAGCAACAACAACAACAACAACAACAACAACCACAACAACAACAACAACAAAAACCACAACCACAACCATGACAGTCTACTTCCCACCAATCCTCAGCCTGCTCGCTGAGGTGAAGAAGACTGCAACTCGAGTTATTTCAAATTTGGTCACTTGACCGCCGAGTAGTCACCCTAAAAGGTAGTGAACAGTAGGGGCCTCCTACACAAAATGGCCTGATCATTCAGGTGAAGATTTCCAGATATGTTATGTTGGGTTTTGGATCTCCCCAAGCTAGCTGTTACTTGACTTACTTGTCAACCATAAACCAACATGATAAGTTTCGGGATGCTAAACCCCTGATTCAAATCGTGACCGGATGACATGAAATTCTTGGGCTCGGGGATCCACACCTAAACCTTCATTTTCAACTGTTACATCTGTTACATCCCAGGATATGTCGTGTTTTTGTTTCCCCTTTAAAGTGAAGAGATGTTTTTTTGGTGAACCACGTTACAGTCACCCACCCTGCAACTAACAGTTCTGAGAATGGATGGTTGAGGAAGACTACATAGTTTCCTTTTGGGTATTGAAACCCCCATTTTGAGGGACGATTTCTAGCAGGTCACCAAGGCTGGCGTGAAAAATTGAATTTGAAACGTTTTCATTGAGCTTTACTTCCCGCAGCCATGTGATTGGGAGTACCAGTTGAATCGTCCTTGCCTTGTATCAGATTGTATAATTACTGTTGATGGTTCAGAAATCCGGCGTTCACCACTTGAGGTTGGTAGTTGAAATCCCCATTGATTACGAGGTTTTGTACATCCAAACGGTGGTGATCGCCGGATATCTTCCATCAACATTATCATAGCCCACCTGTTACTTTTTTAAAGAATGTGAAAAAATCAAATCTGATTGTTGATTGGAGGTGATTATCTGACATGTGTTTATCATGTTTTTCCGGATCCTCCCCTAGACATCCAAATACCTCAGAAGGTGTTTTAGATGTATTTTTGGGGTCCAAATACCTTCTTAGCAGGTGTTTGGATGTCTAGGGTTCCATATTTGTTGCTTAAATCACTGATCACAAAACATCCACCTGTTCTTTTAGCGGAGAAAAGGAGACCTTCGGCATTGAAGAAAGCCTGCTTGGATGTCCCAGGAAGTTAGGATTCATGGTTTGTAAATGGGTTATAACCTACTTATAAATGGGGTATATTGGGGTCATAACCCACTCATCCTAACCTTTTACTAACTTCCTGCAACATCCAAGTGGTACACCAAAGTCCATTTTTGGAGGTTTTTTGGTACTTCATCTATTTTGTTTTTCTGCAGGCTTGTCGGGTTGAACTTTTACATCCTCCCGCAAAGTGGGGCCCAAAGTCACCATTTATAAGGGGGAAACAACCCATGTATGAGGCTATTGATAGGGAGATAACTTCATTCAGAACGATGGTGGGGCCCAACTTGTGGGGATCTAAAAACAAATCCTACAAAATTTGGCACGTTTGAGTCGATGATGATTTCCCGGAACTAGAGGGATATGTTTTCTCGTTCCCTGGACTGGAGGGTTTGCAAATGTTTGATTTGGTGATGGGAATCATTAACTAACTAGGTCTAGGTGGTAGTTTCAAATATGTAGCCATTTTGGCTCAAGTTGCGCTTAAGCCTTGAGACAGAAGCTCGTTCGGTCGCGAATATCCCACTCGCAGACAAAATGGCTACCACTTGTATTGAACGACAAGTGCTTGGACAACTTGCTGGTCACACCAGTCAGGTTGGACTTGATATTGTGACAACCCAATTGCTACCTCGAAAAGGACTACTGGGGTTCATGAGGAAGATCCGCTTTTACAAAGAGATGGAAGACCTTAAATCATATGACATGAATTTGGTCAATGCCATGCCGTCCATTGGCGCTGTGCAGACTACCACTGGGAACTGTATACATTGCATTCAGGATGCGGGGGTCGGGACGTTCAACCCTTCCCCATCAGACGATGAATCGGTGTATATCGTGGCCACGGACAATTGCGAAGTGCATGAGTTCCGTGGTGATTCGAGCATTGAGTACCAGTGTAATGAAGTGAAGCGCAGGACTTGCGGATGCATTGGGAAGTCAAAGCATCGTGTGCAGAGGGAACGTTTACCATTTGCATTTGTGTGTGCCAATGACAAGCTTATTGCCAACTGTGAGCAACAGCTTATCAGGCAGACCACTCGCGCCGATTCAGGTGCCCTCGGTGACTGTTACACATTTGCTGCGAGGTCCGTGGAGGGCCTTCGCACAAATGTGGACCGGGTTGCTTACTTGAGGTTGCACATGTTAATGGCAGCGAGACGCTTATGGGCACCGAATACCATAGCACGATTGCATGAGTGGGTACCCACACAACCATTAGGCCCAGATGCTATCTATCGACGAGAGGATTATGAGAGATACAACAACTTGCCACAAGCGGGGAGCAATTTCAACATTTGGGGCACACAAGGCCTCAGGAAAACACAACTGCTTGACGATGATTTGTGGGGTGGACACATCGGTCCCGGAGATTACGCTTATACCATTTGGGTGGCGTGCCTGGACTTGGAGGCGCTTATTTTGGTCCACACTGGCCGGATGAAGATTGGGTTGATCCCGACATGCTGCAGCACCCACCGACATTTGGGCGTATGGGCATGAGAAGTCAGGGTGACCGCGAAGAGGCGCAGCCCGAAGAAGAAGATGAAATTCCACCGGCACCAGCATTGACTCGGCAGGTGTCATTCAGCGATGATTCGTTTAGCAGTGATGATGAAGAGGAGGCAATCGTGAACTTCTTTAAGGAGACACACATTGCCATGACCAAGGATTTTGTGGAGAAGTTGAAAATGAAGAAGAAAAGGGTGAACCACGTGCTTTATGCACTGGCTCAGGTCGGTGTGATCACCAGAGTGCTCACATCCCCACCCACGTGGGAATACAACGGCAAAACAGCTTGGGAAGAGATGCTTGTTGAAAGAGACCCGACAGAGTCCAAGTTGACTAGTGTCGATTTGGACAAAGGGACTCCGGCGTCCAGACCATTGCTTACAAGGTTTTCACAGTTGGTGAGGGAGAGGAGACAAGTTGTCGATCCGACTGAGATTGGACGTGGTGAACATCGCGACAGTCCTGAGAACCCACTTGTTGGGTTTAGCACCCACACAGAAGAAGCAATCAGAGGAGAGCACCTAATGGGAGACGTATCTTACCTGGGAGAGAAAATGACATTCGAGGTCCGGGGTGGCAAGGCCACTCTGGATTACACGCAACAGATGGATAAGGCCGGAACCCGAGAAGCCCGTAAAGCACAGGAAGAAGAACGCAATTGCATGTTGGAGAGTGGTGAGATCGAGGGCCTTGCAGAGAAGAACATCCGCGCGTGGAACGGCACATGGGAACCTGTGCCCGAGGCAGGGAACATTCCCGGTGTACACATAGCGAGGCCAACCATTGGCAACGCGGTCAAAGCCATGCGTGAGAGGCATTTCAAGATTGGGGCAGAAGTTGGTCAGATGAGCAACAAAGGGCGGAAACATGTCCAGGGAGCAGCCTCAATTTTCAAACAATATCTTCTGCAGACGTCCTACGAGAGTGGAACGCTTCATGGTGCGTACGAGACTTTGTGCACGTTGCCTGATGAATTCAAATCTGGCAAGTGGACCCATGAGCGATTCATGAAGGCACTCAGAGAGGCTGGACTCGATACTGAGCGCGAGCTCAAGAGGGGGCTCAACATCAAGCCCAATGAGGCATTGTCGAAACAGAAGCCTCGTGCAATCATCTCCTCGAAGGATGAAGGGGTAGTGCGTCACATTTTTGACGCAGGGGTCCTCGAGTATGTTCTTTTTGAGAACCCTGCCTTCGAATTCCGCAGCATTAAGCATGCATCGCCCGATGAGGTTTCGAGAAGGATGGGCGAGCTGCTTCGGAACTACGATTAAATTACGCCGCCTCCATGGATTTTGGGGCGTTCGATGGTTCCTGCACCACAGTGAGGTGCGGAACATTATCGAAAACGACATAATCGTTTCCATGTTCTCGAAGATCCTGGGGACCGAGAACGAAAAAGGTTTGTTATAGCAGGCCATATTTGAGACCGAATAAAGAACAAAGCGAACATTTCGGTCAAAAACGTCTTGAAAGCGGTCATATTGGATATGATTCGCGAATCTGGCGACAGGGGGGCAAGTATTTTGAACTACATCACCAACATTGTCCTATTCCTGGCAGGTGTGTCGATGCTCCTGGAAAGCCGCAATTACAAGACGAAAGAGATCGTGAAGATGCTTTGGGACATTTTGGCCAAAGGTAAGCATGCCAATTTAGCTGCAGAGGGTGATGACGGATTGCACGCATTCACAAAGGCTTTCTTGGAGATCTTTGACGGACCCAAGAACTTCGGCAAAGAATGGTGCGCGACGTACAAAGAGTACGGCTTCAAAATTGAGCCACAGGGAACGGAAGGTGATCTGAGGCCTGAAGAGTGTTTACAGCCAACATGCGAGCGCGTGGAATTTTGTACACGCATCCACGTGGCAACAGGGAACTACACCCATAGCTTCCCCAAGCCAAGCAAAGTTGCACAATCGTTGAGTACAAGCTTCAACACTTCTGTGAGCAGGCACGACGCATGTGCCACCAAAGCAGTCGCTCTTATGGCTTCGTGCATGAAGCAACCGCTTTTGTTCGAGCTTTGCGCGACAATGTACGAAGAACATCGAAAATGTGGTGGCCATGCGATCGGAGATGTGCTTGAGAAGTAGTGGAGCATCAAAGAGATATTCAACGGTTTTGTTGAACGTGAGCTGGATGGAGGCCTTGACACGAAGAGTGGTCACAGATTCTTTGTCAAGCTCTTGAATGAGCACTTGGAATTCTTGTCCGATGGCGCCACAGCTCGCATGATGATGGAGGCGTTTGAAAGGGAGACAGGCCTGTCCGTGAGTGACCAGGAAGCTAGATCTGATGGTGAGTCTGCGAGGCGGGAACCGCGACACGATTTCTTCTGTCGTCATGAGCTCAGATGGCTCGGGACCTGCGGTAAGTCCTTAAAAGGCCGCGACGTGATGACACCTGTGTTTACCCAAATGCGGGAAAGCGCCGCCGGGTGGATGCCAACCACCCCCTCCTGGCGAATAACTTGCTGCAGAAAGCCATACCCCTTGGCAGAGCACTTGACCGAGTGCAGCAGCGTCAACTTCTGATGAGTCCAGACTGGTTGAGCACCAAAGTGGACGAAAGACGCCGTCCGTGCATAGGGAGGATGCAGTTACGTGTAGACCGCGGACGGTGTGGATGTCAGTGATGAAAATCACTAGGGGCGAACCTGAGAAGGGAGCTTTTCTATCAATTATCACCCCATCAGGGAATGAGAAAATGGTGGAATCCCATACACAGGACGCAGGGCACCCTGGGAAGTGCTCTGTAGGCATCCACGAAAGGCTACGGGGTAAGATACACGGTTTGGCGGCCGAATTGTCGCCGTGGGCGGTGTTGTTTGAGCGATTCTTTGCTATGTCTGACGTTCGTAGTATTCCGGTAGCAACGGATTGTGACAAGCCGAAAAACAACTCCCGAAATTTGGCACATTTTTGGAGTCCCACAATGTATATAAAGTGGCGTTATGCCGACGTTTCACCCGTTTTTTCGCTGCGTAGTTCTTTGTGGCTCATTGTTGCTTCTTGTGGTACTGGCTGGGCTTCTACCTCCGTTTCACAGAATCAACCCTCAACTTCAGAACGTTGCTGAGATTTCACTTACAATATGCTAAATGCCAACTTTCACCAAGTCTTCTCACCTGGCAGAGCATAACCGTCGCAAGTTTATCAATATATGTGGTCGTTCTTTAGTTATTGCAGCACCTTTCATCCTTTGGAACATGCGGTGCCTTCCCCTTCGGACGGTCGACATGCGTGCTCTCGGCGTCGCCATCTAGCCCTTGATCTATCGTCCGAGGAACAGGCCACCCGCCCCTTGCACTCTCTGGGAGGCTGCATCGTGGTTTGGTGTTTGGTTTGTTCAAGTTTACGCTGTTGCTTAACTTGGTGTTTTATATTCAGTGATTTTGCGACATCTTCACCCATTTGTAGCTGACAGAAGGGCGACGGCCCGGACAACGGTGACGTTGAGCCATGCAGCATCCAGCCAAAAAAAAAGGTGGTGGTTTCAAATATTTTTCATGTTCACCCCGGATCCCTGGGGGAAATGATCCAGTTTGACGAGCATATTTTTCAGATGGGTTGAAACTTGAAACCACCAACTGTCACCAAAGATGAAGGGCATGAAACGCAAGCCCGAAACAGATGGGAGGAGGTGGTATCTGTTGGAACCCTAAAGCATTCCGATTTGGGAAGATTGGGGAATCTGAAGGAAGATTAGAAGGGGAATCACCACCACCCCCCTAAGAAACCTAATTATTAGTACATGGTTCATATAACCATGATTAGTTTTCGTCCCCTAAATAGGGTTGTTTCTCCTTCCAAATGGCCTTTATTCCATGGCTTATAATGAATTGGAGTGATCCGATCACCACTTATATCCCCGTGATGTGATGATCCGCCAAGACCCTACGAAAACCAACCATTGAATTTCTCCTGGTATCCAACTCCAGGCGAGAATGCAAGTGCCACAGTCGTCTGGGGGCTCAGAGGAATTTTTTGGGAGTGTATAACTAGGTGGTGGTTCTGAAGATGTTTTATTTTCACCCTTACCGAGGGAAATGATATACATGATCCAATTTTGACTAATATTTTTCAAATGGGTTGAAACCACCAACTAGATAAGGACATCATGGAAATTAGATACATACCATCCATAGTCGACACATTGACATACATACACCCTGAAAGGTCTTTTTGAAACGAAAAAAATCACAAAATGAACTCATCAGATCAGACCGTTTTCGGGTACCTCTTGGATCAGACCCTTTCTGACGGAGGGATGGATAGATGGTGGAAACCATGCGCCCCTGAATCGTGAATCCGCAAGATGGTTGGTAGATATCAGGGTTTTGAAAGATTCAGCAGGATCAAAACAACTGACTACTACACCCTGGAAGATTAACGGCAGGAACCTACAACTCACCCATTTAGAAAGGAAAATGATCTTCCAAACCTCCGTGATTATGTTCCATCTTAATCTTCAGGGGTGTATAGGTGGGTCTTTTTTCATCATGATATACCCTCCGTGAAACTAAGAGCAAGAGCGCCTGAAAATGGATGGTTGGAATATTAGCTGCAATTTTGGGATGACCTATTTTCAGGGGCAACCTCTTAGTTTTAGGGAGTGCATTTTCAATCCCACTGTTTTTGTTCGTGGAAGATGTTCACGTTGACACACAAGTGTTCAAAGGGTTGAAACCACCTAGAATATATTATCGTTTAAGCTTTATCGGATTGTGGGAGGTCCTTACTACTTGACAGGGGACGACATCAACACTTGAAATCAACCGGACTCCCCCAAACAAAAAGCACAAAACATCATCATCATCATCATCAACATCATCATCATCATCATCATCATCATCATCATCATCATCATCGTCCAGACCCATCAAAACCCATCAAACCCATCAAAACCCATGTGAAAACCCATCAAAACCCATCTACCCCCTCTGTACAACAAGGCCTTATTTTTTCCACACCCCCAACAACAACCAGCCATCCACCAACAGGGTTCCAACCAACAGCCTCCAGGTGCAATGCAGTTACGACAAGAAGCTCAAGCTCTGTCGTAACAAAGGTATCCATACCGTGGGTTGCACCTCGGTTTTTGCACAATTTACCGTTGGCATCAATGGATTCTTCAGGTTCTGGTCCCCCCAAAAAACTATCATGACAATGGAAAATCCACCATTTGAAGATGTACTTCCTATTGAACATGGGGATTTTCCCATGTCATGTTAGTTTTCTACCACGGATAATTTCCGTCCCCTAAGGCAACGTTCCCCTCCCAAAATGGCGGAACTGCAAGGCTTACAAAGGGGGGTGATCCTAACTACCAGTCCTAGGATGATCCTCCAATGGCCTTGTTCAGGAGTTATGCAGCCCACCATGACCCCGAAAAATCATCCCAACTGACTACTGTCGATGGCAACCAGAAATCCCAAGGCCTTTCCCACCGTTTGGATGGTGCTAAAACCTTGGTAGATAATGGGGATTTCAACTACCAACCGAAAACTGGTGAGTTTGCAGGATGCTACCAACCATCAACAAAATTCGGGGGGGAGCGCCTTGGATTCCAAAAAAATAGATCCTCCAGGTAGTCACTTATTGGCGGCTGGTACACGGCTCAGATATAAATATCCAAGTTGGGAATGCCGAAGTGAGTTATATAAACGCTTTTTTTTCAAGGGGACCTGTCTGTTTTGAGGTGCTTGACCTAAAAAAAATGTTATGAGTTAAAAACCACCTCTAGAACATGGGTCATTTGGGTTCCAGGTGGAAATTTCATCAGGGGTATTTCACTAATGTACCAACTGAGCTGTTTTCTCATAAAAGGTGGTTAGTAGATTGTTTACAATCACTTAATTGACAGTCTATAGCAGCTATATACCCAGTGTATTTCTAGGTACTTCAAAACTAATCCTTAATCATTAGTACGGATTACGAATGGAGTGGTTTCTCGCATGAAAGCACTCCAAATGGACTCTGAGGTATAGGTATGTTTTTACAGTTTAGCTTCCAACCAACCAGCAGAGTAGCACCTTAGACCCACTTTGGAGTGGTTTCTCGCATGAAAGCACTCCAAATGGACTCTGAGGTATAGGTATGTTTTTACAGTTTAGCTTCCAACCAACCAGCAGAGTAGCACCTTAGACCCACTTTGGAGTGGTTTCTGTCATGAAAGCACTCCAAATGGACTCTGAGGTATAGGTCTGTTTTTACAGTTTAGCTTCCAACCAACCAGCAGAGTAGCACCTTAGACCCACTTTGGGGTGGTTTCTGTCATGAAAGCACTCCAAATGGACTCTGAGGTATAGGTCTGTTTTTACAGTTTAGCTTCCAACCAACCAGCAGAGTAGCACCTTAGACCCAGTTTGCGGCCGGAAAAAAGCACTGGAGACAAGCAACGGATTACGGATTAGGCGGTTTGTACCATTTTGGACGGATTCAGATGATTACGGATTACTTTTGTAGTTGGTTGATTTCGAACTACCTAGTATTTATATTCAATATATGTTGCCCTACAAGATCTGGTTCGCACACCTTAGTCCTGAACCACATGGTTCAATCTTTTCACCACTGAACTTACGATCATGACCCCATTTTCACCACGAAGTACTTCTGTGTTTGGTAGCAGAAAGCAACGATTCCCTGGTCAAGGAGTTAACCCCATTTAGCAAGAACTACCCTAGTTAAACAATAAAAGCACATCTAACTATAAGGATTTCATTTTGATGAAATGAAAAGACTAGAAGAATTTAATCCTACCCCCCCAGATCTTTGTAAAGTATTTTGTTGATTTCCATGTTCACCCATTTTTTTTGTAAGGTAGGCAGTGGTTCGTTTTCCCATCCGTGGGGTTCTCCTCATCCACTGCTTCAAGGTCAATTCGAATGATGAGTCGAGTCCAACGCGTCGCGTTTGCGGAACAAAATGCCCTGGTTGTTGAGGGTATATAGGGGATTATACTGCCCAGCCATATGGAGATTATGATAAACTGTCCATTATAAGTATTAGCTATAAATTGTGTTTAAATCTGCGTATAAATTGGGTTTAACCCTAGGTTTTTTTTCGTGGCTCTGTTGAATCTTGGTTAAATTTACGGTTCAGAGAAATTGGAATTGCAGCGTGATCCATTAAATATAAAAAACATTTCCAGTTACAGGCACTTAAGAGTGAAATAGTATACATTGACATGTTATATATACACATGAGAAGCAGTTGGAAACATCCGGAATATGTTGGCCATGTTTTTTTGAGGGTCTTTTTTATCATTGATTTGGTTGTAAAAGTTCACCACCGAATTTGATGGAGGCATCATTTACCCATTTAGAGTTTAAAGGTTGTTCTTGCTAGTACTTCACCAATTCACCTTAGCCCATGAAGCTCAACTTACAGTTCAATAGCAGAGGAACTTATCTTCACTTAAGATTCCTTGAAATCGGGTCCATGTGACATGTGTGAAGTTTTTGGCAGCGTCAAAAACGACGGATTTATATACTTCGAAAGTTCTTTGAGTAAGGGAAGATCACTATGAAGAAAGAGAAGGTCAAGTTGATCCAGATCCGTTCACTCTTGTTTGGAAGCTGCATGTTGCACAACTGTATGTGGCTCAAGCACTTACAGTAGAAATTTGTGAAGAACATGGACTGAATGCCTTTTTTTGGATTGGCTCAAATTTGATCAAGTCCATTGTTGGAAAGTTGACACGATGCCGGAAAAAAAAGAAGCTATGTGCCATGATCAATAAGATTGCAAGCAAAATCATGGGATAGAAACCTTATCCAACAAAGTCTTGATGTGGTCAAAAAGTCGCTTAATAGAAAGGAAAAGGACACACACACTGTCACATAAAATGTTTTCATCTAGTCTTTGAATGAGAATCTTTTTGAATCGGTAAACCTGGATCTTCAAAAAAGGAACCTACCGATCCTTTTTTGCCAAGTCATGTACGACCCCAAAAAAACGAGTCAACGATAAATTCACCACAAGTGCAGCTTGAATCTGTGGGGCTTCTCCTGCTTTAAATGGGGCACAATGCCCGTCGCATGTGACGCTTCACTGCCACAAAAAATGGCGGCGTTTCGTGAGCAACGTAGAGCATCCGCACATGTACATGAGGAGCTTGGCTGGCTAATGGTGTGCATGATGTGCACATCAAGATGACCACATAAGATGGGACCCAACCCGACCCGAGTGAAATGGGGCCCCTATGAACGGGTAAGTGGGAGTATAACCGTGATAAGTGGAGTTATAAATATAGCATGTGCACCACATGTTAGTTGGGAACTAAGAGCAACCCCTTCCAGGAAGTAGGACAGGTAAGGCCTCATTCAGGAATTCCCATAAAATCCCAGAATCACAAACCACCAATATGGATGTTTCCGAAAATAGTGGGTTTCCCCCCAAATCATCCATTTTAATAGGGTTTTCCATTATTTTCACCATCCATTTTGGGGTACCCCTATTTTTTTCAAACACCCATATAAAACCATTAGTTGATTGAGGCATACGAAAATTCATTGCTCCAATTTTTCCTATAACATTCATCAAGATTTTCTCAAACCTTTCCCACGGCTAGTTGAGAGAGGTCCATGATGGAAGTCCCGTTGGAAGTGCTGGTAAAAGGTTAGTATATAAGTGGGTTACAGTATTTCACCCCAACAAAAAAACCCATTTATAAGTAGGTTATAACCAACCCATTGATCCTGGATCCATTGATCCATCCACTTCCTGTGAAAGGACATCCAAGCAGTGGATGTCAGAACCATTTTTTTGTTCATTGTCTCCCCTTAAAACCTGGCTTCTAAATAGGATTTGTGATAGGAGGGTAACTCGTGATTTTTTGGTTCTTGTCAACCATAAATTTGGGATTGCAAAGCTCGGGTATATGTTGAGTTTATAAGTTGGGGGGGTCGTTTAGAACAATGGTTCACAGTGTGTAAAATCATCGGAAGTACTCATCTTCATGGAGGGAACCCTCTCAACCTTCATCATCCACTGCTAGAGGTTTAGGCAGGACCCGCTGTATATAATTGGACCATGTGGTTACTGTTGATGGAAATGTTGATGGTTCAGAAATCCCGCTTTCACCAGTTGAGGTTGGTAGTTTATCCCTACTATTTGCGAAAAAAATATACATCCCTGGTGGTGATTGCCGGAGTTCTGAACCATCAAGAGTACAATTCACACGTCAACGGAAGTATTACGTTGTTTTTTGGTTATGAATTTTTCAGATGATTATGACCTCTGATGTCAAGATATATCAACTTCACATCATGGCCTTCCCAGATTGGAACTTCGGTTCCATCTCAATCCATCTCATGGGAAGCTGTTTCAAAAAACCCGCAGTCGTCCCTTCGCAGGAAGTACGTATAGGTACTATTTAATATGTTGTTACTATCCGAATCCTTATGTTGCATTGAGTTGGCGATTTTGGTAAGTCACTTTCCGTTTTGGTATTACGCACTTTGTCGCCATACTCAATTTTCTTAAACCCCAATTCAACCACACAACAGGATTGTTAACAATCTAAAGACATGTTCCTGTTCCACACCCATAAGACCTATGTATGGTATATTGAGACAAACTACTACTTACATTTACTACAAACAATCATCCAAGTGTAAATAGATTTTCTTCGTACATGGATCCTCCGGGGGGAAACATCCTTTGGTTGGGGGACTGGCATATTTGCCTTACATTTACCATATTTTACCACAGAAATTTAACTATTCATGTAGGTAAAGTTTACAAACGTCCCATGAATCCTATCCCATAGGATCCATGTATGGCATATTTACATTACATTTACCATAAAAATCAACCATTCATGTAGGCAAATATACCATATATGGATCCTATGGATCCTATGGGAAAGACTTGCCAACATGTTCGCCCCGCATTTTTCCACCGGCAAAATCATTCCTCCAGGAGCTGAACAAAACCGTCCAAGGCCACCACGGCTTTTTCGTGTGTCGCCGGTGTTTTTGTAGAAACGTTGGCGAAACGGGCGAAGCAAACCCCAGTGTTCCAAGGTGGTGGTTTCAGATATGTTTTTTTAATTTTCACATGTTACATGGGGGAAGTTTCCCATTTTGGACTGATATATTTTTCAGTTGAGTTGAAACCACCAACTAGGTAGGTGTTTTTTTTTGGGGGGGGAGGGGGTGATTATTTCTATTGGAAGGGTCCAAGGATCCTTAGGCTCGGAAAATAAAAAGGTCTGGTATACTGATACTGAGCATCTGGGTATTGGGATTGTCACAACATTTTTTGAAACACAGCTTTTGGCTCATAGATATCCTGGGGAATCTTCCTTCCCCAAGATTCAGCAAAGATTTCCTTTGTCGAAGGAAACTTCCTTTCTCAAATGAAACCTTGTTTCCTAAGATTTTGGGGAGGTGTCTTTTGTTTTTTTCAGGAAAAAGAGTGTCTAAAATCCTTAAAAATCACTAGGCTCATCCCAAAGAAACACCTTACAAACATGCCGAAACACCAAAAATCCCAAATCCTTCAAAACCCCTAGGCTCATCAAAAAAAAACATCAAACAAAAACGCCCAACATCCGTGAGGTTTCATCACCAAAGATCGAAGTCTCAATGACGTTACTGTAGCACTCCATAAGGGCAAGGAGCCGATTGTGGTGAGACACCTTGGAGGATCATCCCATGACTTGGATAGGTGGTTCATGAAAATATGCTTAATAAAGCCCCTTAAGGATCGGGTGTTTTCTCTTCCAACGTTTTTTTTTATCGCTTACAAATGGAGATTGCCAACCACTTACTAACTGGGATGATCTTAATGAACCATATTTAGTTGTCATCCCCTTTTAGTCGGGTTGGTCATGGTTAGTCTAGTTATTTTCATGGCCTAAAAGACAACGACTTCCGAAGTGGGGTGATCCTCCAAGTAAAGGGGTGTTGAGGATGAGACATGGTACCGTCCGAAAAAGGATGGGTAACTGACACAAATTGACAACTAGGTGGTGGCAACTCAAATATTTTTTTATGTTCACCCCGATCCTTGGGGAAATGATCCAAATTGACGAGCATATTTTTCAAACGGGTTGGTTCAACCACCAACTAGACAAGCTTTCTCTAAAAAAAGAAAACATGAGGAGAATGAGAATAGAATGCGTGTTGTGTTTTTAATGGAAAGATGTGGGGAGTTGCTGGGGGATCAGGTTGGGGAAAAATGTGAGCCATTTATTTCTGGTACTTCATGACATGGTGGTGTAAAGCCTTCTACAAGGTGGCCCCAAAGTCACCAGTTAAAAGTATGGTTATAACCCCTGTACCCCTATAAATGGCCGAAGATAAAAGGGTTTCCCTGGGGTTATTTCATCCTGAAATGCATGGATTTATTTTGTATATTTTGTCCCCTACAAAAATAACTGGTGACTTTGGGCCCCGCAAAAAATAGCTGGAAACGGCTGCAGCTGCAACTCATCCTTTGCTTACTTCAATTTTCATAAAGAAACATGGAACTGCTGTCACTGGTTTTTGCCAGCTTGTAACATCTCACCACTACTACTACTACTACTACTACTACTACTACTACTACTACTATCAGAATTTCAAAGGGAAAATGTGGGTACCCTTGGAGAGTACCCAAACTATGTATACCACTATCGTGTGGCTTTTTTATAGGGCAATATGGTGGATTATTTAGGAAACAACTGCTAGGGTACTCTCCCAAAAATTCCCACATCTTCCCTTTGAACATGTCCAAAAAAAGCAACATCACTGCAGGTTGGGTTTTGTTTCAGCCATTATTGGGGATCTTTTGGCATTTTTTGTTTGGCTCATGCCCCGAGAAGATCCGAAAAAACATCGGACAGTGGTTGGTCACGCACCAACTCACCACTCACCGGTCACCCGGCCCCTAAAGCCATGACAGCAGGCCACATTGGTGGGTGGGTTTTTTGGAGAGTTGGCTTCTTCAACCCTCCATGGAAAGAATGGAACGAGGATTGTATGCGACAACAGAATATCAAATAAAATATATTAAGAAAACAGTTTTTTTGTTGGTTGAAAGCAGTGTTTTTGTGTGGTTTTTGTTTGTTGACAGGATAAGAACTCAAGAGGCTATTTCTGAATTGTTGGATGTTTGAAAACGTGGTGGTGCACACATATTACTATACCACACATTTCTGGATTTTTGTTGGGCTTTCGAAAAAAAACCAACAAACAACCTTACTTGGGGGAGAGTCCCGTTTGCATCACTTACCGAAACCTCTCCACACCGCCGCCTCCGGTCGTGGGATGTCGTCAGACACAGACACGATCGACACGTCAGGTGAGCCGCAGGCTCCGAGCTTTGCGAAGGAAGTGAAGAAAGGTGATATTCCCAAGGACTTCGTTTCGTTTTTTCGACATCAACTTCGCCCTTGAACCCAAGGGTACCCCCCGGCAAGTCTTAAGGAAATTTGTTAAGTGATCATGGTGGGCTGCATAACTCCTGGATCAGGTCTGAACTTCGCTCAGATTTGCTTCCAAAAAGACTTTTGGACCACCGAAAACTGTAGCATGTCTCTTTTAAAAGTAGCAGTTGAGAGACTACTTTCCAAATTGAAATGGCCCATTTTAGGGGACATTTGCTAGGTCTTGGGGGTGTATGCGTAAGTCGCATCGAATTTATTTTTTTCAATTTCTTTTCGCGTCAAAAAACCGCGGAATCCACACTGATCGGATCTGTCTAATTGTTTGCACCATGGGGTTGCAGGAGTACCCACTACAGCGGTACTATACCGCAGCAGATATCGCAGCTTGGCTTTCAACCAGCGGCAAGGTGTTGGGTGTCAGAAGTCAACAGCGCAAGCAGAAATTCCCTGAGTTGTTTTCTAGGTGGTGGTTTCAAAGATTTTTTGTGTTCACCCCTACTTTGGCGAAGATTTCCATTTTGACTAATATTTTTCAACTGGGTTGAAACCACCAACTAGTTTTGTTTGTTTCATCATTAGCAAATCTTTAGGAAGAGTCCCCCTAAAGAAGGACCTTAAGAAAATTTGGAGTTGAACATATTTTTTCAGTGGATCTTTAAATGTTATTCAGTTATTCATCATGACTGGTCAACCACCCCCCCTAACGTGCCCTCCCAGAAATAACCGGCCTTATGATCAGGGCTTGTTAACCATTGGTTTCCCTTATAAGGCCTTATTGAACCCTGCTTAAGGATTGTTTCATTTGTCAACGACCGACCGAATTCAAGCCCTTTCTTTTTAAGAAAGGTCAATTTTCAAGAGAACTATAGATGGTCGTTGCATAGCTCGTGACAAGCTTACATGAGATGTTGGGATGACCATCATTCCAGCCCCAAAATGGTAGCAAATGAGATAGAACTTCAGGTATAGCCTTTAGATCATTTAGTCTTAAGGATTTACAGATTTACATGTTGATACCCAGATACTCAATGTATTGTTTTGTTATCTACGTTTGGCATCATTAGGGGGGTTGATTGATTCTGGTTATGGGGTTATACAGAGAAGCAAGGAGCAAGGGGGGTAGATCGATGGTTTTTGAAAATAAGCAGTTAAAGAAAGTGTTTTTTTCAAGATTTTCATGATTCAAGCCAGCTTCAAAACCTAGAAATTGTATATAGGACCTGTAACCCCAGTCAGAAGTTGAACTATCCCATAGACATCCAAACACCTCCTGAGGTTCGGTATTTGAACCCCCAAAGACATACCTAGAACGGCGCTCACCTCATAGCAAAGGGCTCTCAAAATCCATGGATGAACTTGAAGGTGCCCAAGTCTATACCATACCCAGATGCTCAACATACCTACATTTAGCCCCTAAACTAGCCAAATGAAACTAAATGGAGCATATATTGAGTATCTGGGATAGGATTAATGGGACGGGTATTTCTATAACTGGGCACATCTTAGATTGGCCTTATTCCCTTAGCTCCTCTGAGTTTAGTGGAATTTTACATAGTTGCGGTGCTACCACAGCACGTCGAGACTATCATATAACCCACTAAAAGTTTAACTTTTAGCAGGGGACCTAAGGGTTGCCATGTATAGTTGATTTTTGCATATGCTACATGACATGAATTTTGTTGATTTGTATCATGAATCAGTAGGTACGGTATAATATGCCAGTCCCATGGATCCGTCGTGTGCGATTTGGTCACCCACCTGTGAGGGTCAGCACAACACGCCCCACGACTGCTGGGTCTCCTTCTTCGGGAAAGTCTATGTCTCTCGGCCACAAGATGGGCACAAAACCCAGTTGTAAGTAGGGGAAAAATGATTCCATTTATAGGGCTTATAAGTATCTAGACTGGGATGTACATGGTACTTAAAATCTGCAAGAGTATGCACTGAGCGAAATATCATGTTTAGATGTCTACCAATTCGATGATTAAGAGTATCATCTGCAGATATTAACAAGTTGTCCGTTGTCCCTTTAAAACTGCCCAAAATCCAACACATGAATCAGTTCCTTTCCACTGAACCCTGCCCCTTTCAAACAAAAACGCATGTCATGTTCTTTCCCTGACCTTCCACATGCACCTACTAGGTATAACTTGAGTTATAACCCCTATAAGTGGAGCTATAACCCTACTTTTAACTCGAAGGGGCCCACTTTGTCAACCATCAACAGTATTTTACCAACCACCAAACAATGCAAAACTGAGGTGGACACATTTCGGTCCTTCCACCCCTCATCCAAAAGACCTACCCCATACACCAACCCTTGACCTTACCGTAAACATCCAAACACAGAGGTTCGGTATGAACGGACCTCCCCAAATTCTTCACCTCTGGAGGATTGACATCGCCTGGATGTCTAGGGTTTTGTACATTTCCAAAGGAACAAACGACTGGTAACCCGAAAAATTCACCCAGGAAATGAAAAGGAGATTCATCTTCCCAACCTTCATTTTTTTGGGGGTTGAATTAGATCATCATGTTAAAAAAAAGCATTGGGGGGTGTGCTTGGAGGATCATCCCATGACTTGTAGATGGTTAATAACCATGCTTGGTATACGTCCCTAAATAGGGTTGTTCTCTTTCCAAATGGCCTTTCCATGGCTTAGAACTAGGGGGTGATCCTAACCACTTATCCAAGTCCTGGGATGATCCTCCAAGTACCCCCACTTGAAATAATGCATTAACTTAAGGAGTTTTGAAGCCCACCATGATCTCCAAAAAATAATCCCTTAATATTATCTTAATATTGGGGGTGGGTTAGCCTTGGATTGTGGGGTGTACATTCCTTCTCCACCACTGGTTTTTTGCCTGAGGATCTGACACCTTTGTTAGCTGAGTATGAGGGTCCCTTAGCACAGCCTATCATCGCAGCAGCGGGCTCTGATATTTCTTTCTGGTTTGATGAGGCCCGTTAGGGGGAGCACCAATGTGAAGGGGTGGGGACTTCTAAAAGGTTATCAGGTTGGATAATTTCCACCCCAAAACTAATTGGTGGTTTCAAATATTTGTTATTTTCAACCCTAGTTGGGGAATATTTCCAAATTGACTAATATTTTTCAGATGGGTTGAAACCACCAACTAGAAAAGGCCTCCCTAAAAACTCACCAGTGAAAGTTTGGAACCCCCCTTGGCGGATGTGACCGGCTCTCCCTTAAAAGTTGGGTCGTCTTGGAAACGAAATCCATTGGCGGAAAAAAGTTATCAGACTTTTTCAGCCTAACAGGTGATCTTGGAGAATGTTTTTCTGTGGGAAATCTGTTGTATACAACCAGCAAATATTATCTTGGATCATCCCATGACTAGTAGATGGTTAATTGCCATGGTTATAAGCCCCTTAAGTAGGGTTGTTCTCCCGTGTTTCTATGGGAAATCTGTACAACCAAGAAATATCAATAAAAAACTATCGTTAAGGTTTCGGCGAAAGCGAGGTTTACAAAGCTAACCAGAGGGGGTATCTAGGATGTTGTCGTTGGAATTTAGGATCAATGATTTGCCGCTTGCCACTTAGGGTATTTCACTTGCTTTGGGAAATGGGGAGCTACAAACAGTTTGAAAAAAAACCTTTCCCTACAATTGTTTTGATTTTTGTTTTCGCTATCATGCCCTTTCATGACAAACATGTGTTTTTTTGTTCAAGATTCCTACCACAGTGCCTTTTGGTCGCGGGGACCTGGAGGGTGTTTCCAGGTCATATCCCAGTTCTTTGGAAGGATGTTTTCCTCCAGCAAACGATCACGTGGTTGGCTCCAAAACCGCCGGTTTTTTTTTAATAGGAGATACACCCCACAAAAAGGAGATTCCGAACTTGGAAACCCATCATCTTCAGGTTTCATCTTAGTTTCTTTTTGGGGGACTCCGTAGATCTTCCTTCAAATTGGTTAAGTTCCGTAAGGTTGACCCACTGGGCCCAACAAGGTCCAACGAGGCTGCCGGGGTACCCACCTCGATAGTGAGGTTCCAAATGAATCACCCCTTGGGATTACACTCCCTGAAACTAACATAGCCCTGAAAATAGACCCCTGGAAAAGGAGATTCCTATTGGAAACCACCATGTTTGTGAAGGAAGAGGAAGAGACCCTTGTTCCTCAGCCCGAGTTTGTGGAAGAGGAAGTGGAGAATCCTGCGACACCAATGCCTGAGGCCTCCCCCACCAGCCCAGAGGAGGAAGAAGCACCTCATCTTCCTGATGCACCACCTGCTCGTATTCTGAGGCATGTGGACCACATTGAGTTGATATTCCTGCATCTATCTGCTCAAACAAATCCTCAAGAGAATTCAAACAGCGGGGATCTCAGCATCCTTCAGCTTGTAGTACTCGGCTTCAAACTTCTGACGCAGGGCCAGTTCCCTTAGCCGGTGGAACCGGCTTCGGCTCCTTCTGCAACGTGGCTTCTGCATCCATCTCATCCTGAACCTTCACCCTCTTTGAAGTTTTTGAGGGCTATGTTAGTTTTAGGGAGTGTATAATACTGGATTTTTTTCCTGCCCTTGGTTGGTTGAAGAACTGAACAGTTTAGTATATCCAACTGAAATATAACAATTCCCTGTTTCCCCTGAGAAATGACCGGCTCCCAAAAAGAAAGGCAAACGTCTTCCAACCATCCTTTTTTTTCAGGGGCGAAAATGAACATGTTAAACTTCGGGGGTTTTAGGTACCAAAAAAAGAGCCTGCTTGAAAACCATGAATGAAGCCTTCAACTACCAAACAACCATTTTTTATAGACAAACACACACGGCGAACAGGCAATCCCACAAAAATATCAGTAGGTTGCCCCCCATTCTAAGTTGATCCTCGTGAGGTTTTATACACCTAAACCCACTACAAGGTAAGGCCCCAACCTGGGCCGTTGTTGGCCTTGTAAACGGGGGATAACTGGGGTTCTTTTACCACCTACTTGGAGGATCCCATTTAGTAAGTGATTAGTAAACCTGGTTAGTAAGTCCCCTAAGTGAGTTATTCCCCTTACAAATGGCCTAAATGGCTTATAAATGAGGATTGCTAACCACTTACTAAATGGGATGGTCCTCCAAGTATTGAGTTATGGGGCCCCTACTCATAACTGCTTCGAGCACCCTACGTTGAATCCCCACCAGAAGTGACCAACTCTTCAGTCGTTGAAAACAGGCCACGGGTCAGCCGAAGATGCATGTGGACCCTGTCACTGGCATGCAGGAGCGATTTGCCGTTGGGCGATTTGGATGGTTCAACTGAAATCCTTTCTGAAGGATGATTTCCCATTTGAAATCAGAAGTTGATGGTATAGTCTATGTTGAAAGTTAAGGCACCAACATAGACTACCATCAACTTGTGTTCCCACTATCTAGATGTAAAAAGATCTATGTTGGTGCCGTTGGTGCCGTTCAAAAATGAGTATTAGTTCTTACCCAAAAAATCTTTGACCCCTCCTTATTGAAACACTAGACCTTGCTGGCACGACACCCCGAAAAAGGCCTCAAAACAGGTGGCAACTTGAAACCCAATTTTTCGACATCCCCAAGGATTCTTAGAGTAGGCTGATCATTGTGTGGGAGAGGCAACCGACTCACTAAGGATTCTGGTATTCGGATGCTTGGGTGGTGGTTTCAATACCCTGACCATGCAATTGCCTCAATAGGGAAAAATCCTGAGTCATATCAACCAAATAGGATTTCTCCATGGAGAAAGTAACAAGGTTGTCTTTTTTTAAACGTGTCTACGGTTTCGTTGTCTTGTTTTCTTACACCCGGCAAAGGTTTGTTGTTTGTTTGTTTAATTTGTTTGTTTGTTTGTTTGTTTGTTTGTTTGTTTGTTTGTTTGTTTGTTTGTTTGTTTGTTTGTGGTTGTGGTTGTGGTTGTGGTTGTGGTTGTGGTTGTTGTTGTTGTTGTTGTTGTTGTTGTTGTTGTTGTTGTTGTTGTTGTTGTTGTTGTTGTTGTTGTTGTTGTTGTTGTTGTTGTTGTTGTTGTTGTTGTTGTTGTTGTTGTTGTTGTTGTTGTTGTTGTTGTTGTTGTTGTTGTT